>CM060248.1:7685449-7902949 GCA_030684275.1 Acipenser oxyrinchus oxyrinchus
GATTAAGTTTTAGGCTATGTTGTTAATCAGAAAATAAACAGACATAAAAGTACAAGCTGGGCTCTTGCAAAATAATATACAAAACGGTCCATGTGTTTCCCTTCCATTTTGAGGGCCTGTGCTATTTTTTTTCCCTGCCTGAAAGAATTCTGCACTGAACTCCGAAGCAACCTTCCACAGTTCACTTGCATAGGGAGTAGGTCTATTTGTGATCAATAAATCTTGCTCATTCACAGTACGTGTGTAACTAACTACAGCAAGCGGAATGAAGACTAGTGAAGGAGGATTGTTTTAACAAGAACCTGGACAGCTGTTTCAGATCAACTCGAAAGATCCTGAATCACCAACCTGCAGACAGCAAAACATAGCCTCCGTCACCTTTGTGACACTACCTAGTCAAGCCCTAATTACAGTCTGATTGAGTGTGGGAGAGGGCAACATGGAGAAAGAACAAGCATTCAGGTCACCAATAAACTATTGGTGGGCAAGCTGTATAGACAACGGCTTAGCAACGGCGAATTACTCGGTGGAAGCGCATCTTGTTTTTACTGTACATATTTAGGCCAGGAGGTTGGCTATTTTCAGTCGCAGGCAGTAGCAACCTCACATAACCCCAGCAAATCCCAGTTTATGAAATAAGTAAATATACATAGACAGAATTTACAATCACAAAATGTTATACGCATGTGGTTTAGTTCACCATACAAATCCATTAAAAAAAATCTTTATTCGGTACACCGCCGCTTTATAGTCCTTTAATTACACACACTGATGAGCCTGAACCTCTCTTTGAACTGAATTTGAATCTTCTCGCTTGTAAAAACATGACGATAAGACTGTTACAGAATGTGTACAGTACATGGAATTCACTATTTTGATTTTGACCCTATTTTGAAATAAATAAATAAATAAATACATACATACATACATACATACATACATACATACATACATACATAAAAAGCAGAAAATAGAAAAGAAGTAAGGTGGCCTTGCTTCCAACCCATTTTGTGTGACTATATGCGGAACGCATTAGGCCTTCATTAAATACACAATAAATTACATTTGGTGAACGTAATCCACAGATTACAACTATGCCTAATAATGCTATAAGCGGTCTAATTAAACTATTTGTGTGGCCTTCCTACTTTTATCTGATTCGACCTGTGGTCTACACAAGCGCGATATTGACACAAATTGAATCCAATTCACCCCAATTCATTATCAGCAATAGCATGCGTGCTATTTGTTTGTGTCGTGTTTGTTTTAGGGTGCATTATTGAATTCATTAAACGTTCCCTGGCAGGGGCGCGACCCTTCTACTAACCCTACGGTGTGTTGCTGGGATTTCACTGGTGTTGATCACTCTATTCTATGGCAGTTGCTTGTTTGCCGAGTCTTGTTCTTTGAGCCTGAGCACAATATCTACAGCCGCCTTGTTAGTTTTCAATGGAGGTTACACCACAGGCAGTTTGCATGCGAATAGAGATTATTCTCTAATAATATTACTAAGATCAAAGTGAGTTTGTAATGCTCTTTGTTACAGCACCTGCAGGGTGATGACGTACTTCATTTTCTATTCGTTTTCATGTTCATGTACCGACTTTACACTAAATTCTGTGTTGCAATAATATATATATATATATATATATATATATATATATATATATATATATATATATATATATATATATATATATATATATATAATTTCTTTATTTCTTATTTTTATTGCCATCTGCTTTTTATTTTACGCACCACGTTTCTGTTCTTCTGGTGACTAATTCCACCTCGTTGCTTTCGTGTAAAAGGAAAGCGTTTTAATTAGAATAGGGTAGTGTTGGTGTCCTTATACGATTTGTTAATAACACGATGCCCAGAAGCCCTTTAACTGTTTCAGTTGGTTCCGTGTGGCTATCCATGTTTGTTTGTTTTTGCAAACTTTTAATCTTTGGGACTTTCTAATTTATTTCCACAGATAATGATATAATTAAAGTGAAAAGGCGCACGCGAGTGATTACTATTTGTTGTCATAATTACAATTTTGCAGGCATACTTTTCGCCCGCTCACACGGCCGCGTTTTAGTTACAACACTTCTGAAAAGCGTGGCATTTGAGGTTACATAAACAATGCGGTCAGTCTTTTGTTGCTTTCCGATATTATTTAGCTCACATTATAACGTTAAGTCTTTCTCGAATTAAATTGGTCTGCATTCCTTTAAAACAAAAACGGCAACAATTTGAAATTCGGGTAATAACGTTAATATAGATCCACATCATAACCCACCTCCTGCTAAACAAAGACAACTAGGCCAGTGTGTCCGCCTTGTGTTTTCTAAGCTGTAATGGCTAGTGTGCCCATTGTCTTGACTACCGTCCCAAAGTGGTTGTATTGTTTGGTTTTAGTGGCTTTAAAATAACATTATATATATATATATATATATATATATATATATATAAACCATTTCTCCTATATTATAAACAGTTATATTATGATAATGAGAAATATTTTGTAACCTCGATTCTAGTCTTTGTCATGGCCTTAATTGTAGGCTGTACAACTCGACCCATTAATCAGAATTCTTACAATTTACAAATGGAAGGCTCTGAAAGCCTCAAACAAATTTGAAGATGCTTGAAATTATCTGTAAGATATGTTAGCGTTCCACAACAGTAAAGGAAGGCAAAAAAAACAAACTATCAAAGTGCATGCAACTTTTCAACTCGTCATCATTGTGCAAACAAATATAGAACAGCCCAACACGCCTGGAAGTACTGCACCGTGTCGCCTTTAAATAATTTGTGAAACGGTATAAATTGCAAATGACATACCCAGCAACCCCCAGTCATATCTAGGCACGACATCATTTATAATTCACTTGCCCTTGTTTTAAAAACACCCAGTTCAAATGCTTAACAAAAAAAAAAAAAAACAACCACACACATACAATATAACTACGATAGTGGAAGAATTTACAGAAATCAAAATTGAACTTTTATAATAAATCAATAATCTGAGTCTGCTTTTTTTCAAAGGCTACTTAGATAATCCACCAACAGCCCTGTTTTCTTTAAAGATCTGCTCAATATCTATCCTGAAAAATATACAAATGCCCTGTTTAATTATGTTTAAAACACGGGTTACAAGTAAATATATAATGAATAGTTTTACCCCAAAGTATTGTATTGTGTCTGTTCTATTTAGAGATTTCCAATAAGACAAGTCACCAGAACATGTTCTTGAAAAACATTATTTATTATTTTTTTGTGTAAAAAAAAAATGACACTACAGCAATACAACACTCGGCAGCGATTGGATAATGTTATTGTTTTCTTGTAAAGAAGTACACATTGAGTACAAATTCATAACTTTAAGTGTCTTTTCGATACAAAACATGGGATAAATAATGATAAAAGCCGTTTCTTTTACTTAATTTTGCAGTCAAAATGAAAGACTTAGTGTTATTTATTTCATGTTGATATACACGATTATAATAAAAAAATAATTTATCCTGAGAATCCATTAACGCTGATGATTGAAAGGGGTCGCTATTTTATTACGCTTTACCGTTATAAAACTGTGAAAAAGGGACAAAAATTGCAATTTACAACCCCCCAAAAGATATATAAATATATATATATTTCCATTTTCACAGGATGAATACAGGCTTTGGTGATTTGAATTCAAATGCCAGTTATTCAGCTGCGAGGGTAACAAAAACGTACAAAAATAACCCTACCTTCTGGGAGTTTATTTTGTTTTAATATATATGTATATAAGTTAACAGCCATTTGAATTCCTATTAGCAATGTTCTCCACCGTGTGTAAAGCAGGTCCTTGGTGTGCGCGAGGCAGGGCTGTCAACGAGGAGAGTGATGAAGGTAACAGGGGTAACACGGGAGAGGACCTGGAACCACAGCTGTTAACGGGGCTTAGGCGAGCCCCTATGATACTCTCTATAGAAAAGGGAGAGCGCTGCACACACGCGCTAGATTTGGTTGTTGTCTGTAATGATGAAGGCAGACTGGGACTGAGCTGGGGGTAGAAGCGGGTCCTCGCCAGGTCAGTGGTGGGAGGCATTAAGGAAGGTGCGGGGATAATAGTTCCAGTGTGTCTGGTGGATTGCTGCTGCTGCTGTTGAAATGCGAAAAGAGCTGAATGCGGGTGGTAAGGCTGGAACTGAATCCCATATCCGCAGCCGTAGGGTCCACAACCATAAGCGGCAGCTGGGATAAAATTGCTTTGATCCCGCAGCAAGTCCGACGATTGCTGCCTTTTGAAGCGTTTCCTTCTCCTTAAAAAGCTGCCGTTGTCGAACATATCGGCTGACTCCGGGTCCAAGGTCCAGTAATTGCCTTTTCCCGGATTCCCGGGCTCCCTGGGTATCTTGACAAAGCAATCGTTTAAGGACAAATTGTGCCTGATGGAGTTCTGCCAAGCTGGGAACTTCTCCCTGTAATAAGGGAAGCGGTTGCTGATAAAATCGCAGATCTCGCTCAGCGTCAGTCTCTTTTTGGGGCTTTGCAGGATGGACATTGTAATTAAGGCAATATAGGAGTAAGGAGGTTTCACTACGGTGCTTTTGCCTGCTGGTTTGTAAGAGTCCCGGGATGATAAGCTATCGGCGCATTGCGGCGACGCGGCCAGGAGAATATCATCATGCATCTGGGCCACTTCGTCCACGTAGGACCGTCTTTGGCTGTCTCCATCCTCTCCTTCGCCTACCACGTCGATATCGGTTTCTTCCGAAAGGATGGACGCATCAGACATCTCTGAGCTCAGAGTCATGGCTCAACAGCTAGGTCCCGAGGCTATAGGTGCAGACACGACCAAATTCTATAGTGTCTTCTTTTAACAGTCCTCATAAGGAAGCGAAGGCAAGAGGCAATTTGTGAGGCAAGAAAATAGTCCTTTTTTCAGGGTCTTAAGTTTCTGGTAATTTTTTTTGGCGATCAGCAGCACAACATAACGCACTGTGTAAAACCAAACGGTACTTTAAAAGTATGAAAAATATCTTGAAAAGGCCGGATCTGAATCTAAAAGAGGGCGGACCTTGCTCTTTATACCAGCGCCCACAGATCACATGGATAAGAAACGTCACCGGAGCAATGGGGAGAAAAAAAAAGAACCGAGGATGATAAATAAGTTAAATGTGTTCTCTTTTCTGGCGGTCATCATGGTATATCGATATGGTTTAGTAAAAAACCAAACAACCCAATTTTGGAACTTAAAAAAACAAAATGTTTCTGAGCCTTTCATAAAAAAAGAACAAAGCGTTTGTTAAATTTAATAAGAATATAGTGTATGCTTTTTATTTTATTTCATTGCCTATATTTTGTGACCACATAGCAATTTTTGCTTTAGAATGTTCAATTGTTTTTTTTTTAGTTTGTGTAGGAAAAATTAAACAGAATACAAACAGGAAAGTTATGAATAGTTTTATTGGTTATTTCTTCATCAAATCATTTCCACAGTCAAGATGTTAGGACACGATTAAACATATTCGAAAATCTTATTTATGTATGTATTTGTTTAATAATGTATTTATTTATTTGTTGTTTCTTTTTTTAATTTTTTTTTTTTATTTGTAACTAATCACAGAACATATATCAAGGAAATGACAAACCAAATAATCATCAATCGGTCCCTATCTGCGTCAAAAAAAAAAAAAAAAAAAAAACTCATTAAGTGTTAAATAAATAAATAAATAAATAAACACAAGCATGTCTGAAATATGAGTCTCTCTCCACTGGCCAAATTACTAAGTACTGCACTGTATGTAAAACACAGAAACACTCTGTCTATCAACAATCTATGTAATTCATTACATGTTAATATTTAAATAAATGTGTATACAAAAAAGCTTTTCTGCGTGGGGGTAAAATTGTTATTTATTTCCATAACTCCATTTTCAGTTGTTTAACTATCAATATATATTGAGAATGTTTACACGCTCTTTGAAAAGTGTATTTATTGATGTCTTTTATTTTATTGTACTTGTAAATGGACAGGGTTACAGCTAGTGGGTTAATGTTTAGACTGTTAAATGTATCTGTTTGGTAATAAAAACTGACAAAAGTAGATGTTGAGTTGTTTGTAAAAAGCCAAAACAAATCTAAATCTTTTACTGTTTATAGTGAATTGTGATGGAACGAATTTAATCTTGTTATAGAAGATTGGAGTAGGAAGCATTTTATAGTCGAGGCCTATTACTTCTCATATTATAGGGGATCAGTTTAAACATGGATTTAAGCTATGCTGTGTCCATGTGGATGCAATTACAGGGTTCCATTGCTTGCTCAAAAGCAATCACAATATTCCTCTGGGCACTGCCGTTAGAATGTGGTCTCTTACATCCTCCCAATTCAGAAAATGACACGGTGTTATTAAGAAAATAATAAATAAATAAATAAATAAATAAATAAATAAATAAATAATAATAATAATAATAATAATAATAATAATAATAATAATAATAATAATAATAATAATAATAATAATATCAGAAACGCATTGTTTAGTTTAATCACAACTTTTCAAGTTTTGCTGCTCCTAATTTCCCGTATCACATATGCACACTTGCATACAAGCCTTTATATATGAACAGGTTTTGCCACTGCTGGTATTTAACTTAAAGAATTAGCAGATGCTCTTTAGACATTATTATTATTATTATCATTATTATTATTATTATTATTATTATTATTATTATTATTATTATTATTATTATTATTTTCTATTTTAAAATAATACTACTGGTATGCCTTGATGAAACGGATTTCAGTATTTAAGTAGCATACATCTCGTTTTCATTTCACAGTCAACAGTATGCCACCGCATTGTTTGAAACGAATGTTTTGTCTTCAAGACTATTTTACACAACACACATTATCGGCTCCGACGAGGCTACCTTGATGGTTCATGTAAAAAAAGAAAACTTTAAATGCGTGGTTATGGTTGGGGAAATACAAGTCTTGAGTGGCATTTCACTTCATGAAAATTGTTTTTATAAAGTTTTCTCAATTTACTACGGAACGAGCATGTTCATTAAATCCCAGGATGGTGAAAAACTCCCTTACAAGTGTCACGCTGATTTCTGTATCCCCTTAGATTTGACGCCTGCGTAGATCACAATAGCTATACGTGACGCTTGATGTTTCTGAACAGTATTTACATGTAATAAAATTAAAATGTGTCTTAAAAGAAAAATACAGTTTTATAAGGTTACTTTAGGCTAAATCAAGGGATTCGTGTATTCAGCAACGCAGGAGGCTGAGCGTACTGTAGAAAATCAGTGGTGTTAAATGTGCTGTTTTATTTTGCTACAGAATTAGTTTGGTCTTGTTTTCAATATTTGTTGCAAACTGCAGCAGAACTCGCATCCACGTCCAGCTTTGAAAAACTGCATCTGCACAGGCATGGAATCGTGCTGGGATACAGAATTCTACGGGGATACAGAAATCAGCGCAACACCGGTACCTAAATGTGTGGTGTTTGTAGACCACAGCACCACCTTGTGGGAGCATTCTGTCAGCGCAACAAGCTTGTGATTCTGCAATAAACTTTTTGATGACTCTATAAATACCGTGTAATTTGGACTAGGGTTACGTATAATATTGTGTATTGAAGTAGGCCTACGGGTAATTGGAGTACTCTTCTTCTTCTTCTTCTTCTTCTTCTTCTTCTTCTTCTTCTTCTTCTTCTTCTTCTTCTCTTCATGCATTGCCCTGCTCGATTGCATACAATAAAAACAATCACATGCCAAAATCGTTACATACAACCTCCATGTATACATCATATACTGCACTCACAGCAGATAATTAACAGATACATTCATTCATTTTTCATGGTAACATCACGCATCTGAGCACGAGACCCATAGAAATCACGTGAATGTCTATGTGCCATGCTGTGGAGATATCGGTCACTTCGTGTTTGCCCCTTTTCAATTCTATTCTGTCAGTTTTTTTTTTTTTAACTGTACACCATGGAAAACTAAAAATGAAATGGTACTTGATAGAAATACCTGGCAGAATAACAGCTATTTGTTCTTCAAGAATATTCTCTCTCTGCTATGAATTTCAATGTTCAAATACCGGTGCTATGTTAAGTAATCACCACACCTACACTGTACTTACAATGTACTCTGAATGGCCCTACTGGAAATGGCAGACCATTGAGATTTGCTTGCTAGGTAAAGGCCAATACCTACTACTACTGAATACACACATGCTTACCCCGGATGTCCACCAGGAGGAGAAAATGATTGGGGTGTTTATTCCATCAGCATGTTTCTTGGACCTGAAAAGAATGCATTAACAAGTATGTGAGTGGCATCCTTGCGCTGTAAAATATCAGTATAATGTGACAGTTAGCCTACAGACAGGCAGACACCCTCCAAATACCCACTAGATGCTGATACACTGAAAAGCATGTTCTTAGCAAGTTTCATCATATTGAGTAAGCAGCTCTCTAGCCATGTGTTCTGTCAGGCAGGTCAGCTCTTGCGATTTAAAAAAAAACATTTCATTATTATTTAAAAAACACATTTTTATAAAAAACAGTGGCCGTAAGCATGTCGCATTTTGCTTGCTTGGTTCTGGCGCTTGGTCTCGTCTTTCTGGGTACTTGATGCTACCTTGAAACGTTGCTGACAGCGCTCAGCTGGTGAGAAAGGTAGAAATGAGGGGGAGGAAGGGGGTAAACTCAAAGCACATCACTGAATGGAATGAGAGGTTGGGTTAAATGTTCCTGGTTACATTACAACGAGGTTGATATAAATGTGGGAGTTACCTTTTAGTCTGTCTGCTTGACTTTTGGAGATGGTTGCAAAGATGTTCCTGTCAATCAAATGATCATATTTGCAATAAACCAGTGTTCCATGTTTTGGTTTTGGGTCGGGGAGTAACTTACCCTCCAATTTTAACACTGAGAGAGTAAAATGTACTTTCAGGGGGTAAAATGCAACCTTGCCTTGGTCCTGAGTAATTTCGATAAATACTGTACAATCTTTAATGGTAATGGGGTAGGCATTAAAAACAGCCTTCCATTTTAACTGCAATATTACTTTGAACTCCTGTATAACCACGCGTGTATTCTACGTTCTTTATAGGCTCAACGCATTGTGTTCGAGGTATCACACTAACTGCAAATTAATTACGATACATATATTTTAACATTTAATTCTTAAACTCAGTGAACATGTTAAAACAGGGGTCTCCAATCCTTGTCCTGGAGGACCGCTCCCGCCTGGTTTTGTTCCAGCTGTACCCTAAATTAATTAATTGGATATTAATTAATTGATAAGCACTTAATTGGTCAAATTATGTAATTTAGGGTACAGTTGGAACAAAAACTAGGAGGGAAACCGGCCCTCCAGGACCAGGTTTGGAGTCCCCTGTCTTAAAACGTCAATATCAAGCCATACAGATAAATAAAATAAGGACATTCATTACTGAGTTATAAAACAGTTTGTTTACTATTATAGGCCCCCTTTTTTTTAGTGGTTGCCTCTGACGATGGTTCCAGTTGGATTTGTAGCTGGACTGTGGTGTTTACGCTTCAACCTGTGCAGCTTCAATTTTTTCTTATTCTTACTGTGATTGGCTGCAAATATACTAAGGCTAGCCAGAGATTGGATAATGTTTGTTGGGTTGGTTTTTCTTGTATACAGATTCCTAGTAACTGAAGACATTGTATTCTGGGAGATGTAGTTGTTAATGGAAGTTTTAGGGGAGGCAGACAAGAAGTGCAGCAAAATTGCTATGCGTATTTTTACGCATTAAATTTAAATTTAGTGCGTATTTCGGCTTTTTTTTAATGCGTAAAAACTGCAGGTACGCAGCTTACCTGGACCGCTTGTACTGGCATTGCGGTGTTACTGTATAATCTACATCGATGTGGAAGCACACGATTAAAAACCGGGTTAAGATTAATATATATATATATATATATATATATATATATATATATATATATATATATATATATATATATATATATATATATAAAACCGTCCTTTGTAAAACAAACCATTCAGTTATTATGAGAGACTAACCCTATTTACATAAACGTATGTCACCTAAGGCAGGTGTACGATGTCCATTTTAGGTCATCCTCAGACCTCACCCCTCCAAATACAATACCCAACTCATTAAGACAACGGAACACAATACACTTTTTAAAAAAAACAAATGAACACATGTTTGCAATGGCACAATACTTGCAAGGATACTATTCACACACAGTTGCCAATATGTGCACACGCAACAATTGAACAATCAAAATAAAAAGTACTAACTCAACTCTATGCCTGCCTGCAAAAAATATTCCCTCCCGCTGGTCCGCGCTGGTACTCTTGTCCGTTGCGTCACTTCCTTTCTCCCCTCTGGCTGCCATCTTGCTTCCCGCGTGTGTGTGCTCTTCAGTCAGCAGGTCAGTGCGGAGCAATTAAACCTCCACGTACCTGCACAGTCACACCGAAGTCCGGCTGTAGAAGGTAAAAACAACCCCTGACAACCTCCGGCTAAAACGTGTCGTTAAAGGTGGAGAATACTGGGGGAGAACAGGGGGTTTTGGTGGAGGGGGTGGGTCGGGCCGCAGTATGATAGGCCCCAAACGCAGTCTATGTAGTGGGGCAGACACAGAGCGTGCTGACATCAGTGTGTACTTTATTTAGCATACATCGTAAGTATAGTTGGGGGTTATGATTATATCTCTAGTTACTAATTGATTTGCTGTTACATTTGTAGTATCGTTGTGGATAATATAATATTGTACTGTGATTCTTGAAATGTATTTTTGTTTACGACTGTATGTCGCCCTGGATAAGGGCGTCTGCTAATAAATAAAAAATAATAATGATAATATATGGATGTTTGGCTAGAAAAAAATGTTGTCTTGCTTATTTCATCGGTAGCAAATTGCTAAAAACAGCCTTGACAAATGATGTGTTGGTTTTTTTCATTCGAGTTATTTATTCATATTCACCCCTGTGATTGGCTTTATTGGACTTAGTGCTGTTGTATTTGAACTAAACATTACAGAAATACATTATGGGTGGTGTCAATTGGCTTCTAAATGCGTACGCCCTGTGAGTAACTTCAAAATATAATCTGCTGCTAAACATCGTTGTTTTTAGGTAGTTTGGTAGCGAGCACGGTTTCATGTGTGGTTATGCTTTCGTTATTAGACATCAAAACGATATTGTTCTGAACTCGAGTACGTTTTTTTGTTGCTGCCTGTATTATATGTTTGCTTGTTGTAATACCGCTTTGTATCCGGGGTTACACCCCATGTGTCAAAGTGGATTTAATCGTACTAATACATAATGCTTTGTTTCATTAAGATAAAACTGTAATTAAATGTAGCAGCTTGCCCCAGATAATAGTGTTTTGGTTTTTTTGTCTTCGTTTGTTTTTGGTAGGGCAGCTTAAACATCATCAAGGAGATGAAGCTCTGTAGTTTCCAGGTTTACCCTGAACTTATACGTTAAATGTCATTGCCGTGGTGTGGCGTTGTAGTCACAAGGTGCTGTTCAGCGAATGAAAGTACACAGCTGTTCCCAATTTGTCCAGCCATTAAAGTCGTTTTGTAAATGTGAAAACCTAGCTATTGTAAAAATTGGGCTGTTGCCATACACTGCCTTTTGGAAATTGGTCTGGACTAAGGTGGATTTACACTTGTAGTATTCTCTTCAGAAAGTTACACTTGTAGTATTCTCTTCAGAAAGCTGCCTTACACGTTTTGTTTGGTTAGCAGGCTGTTGGTGACCATTTCATCAATTTGTTTTGTTTAAAATGATAAGTACACTTGTTTTACAGTTGTTGCCATTTTATCTTTCAGATGAAAGAAACAATCATGAATCAAGAAAAACTCGCTAAACTCCAGGCACAAGTCCGCATTGGCGGAAAGGTAAGATCTCTGTGGCCACACCTTAGGTTTAGTAATGTTCTTCATTCAGGCAGAAATAGTGTGCTGAATTATCCACTGCTGAAACATCAGTGACTAAAGACAGTAGACATTTATAGAAGATCATTATATTGGATCTTGTGATTAACATGTCAAGACCAGTTTAAGTACTCAGTAAAGAGTGAAAGTTTGTATGAATTATTCCGAGGCTAGTCTTGGTTTGAAAGATTGTATATTGTTCCAGATACAGAAAATATATGAATTACATGCAATACATGAATACTTGCTATTTAATTGTAACATTGTCTGAAAAAATGTGTATTGCTTCTCATAAGTATTTTTGATCAAATTATTGTAAATGTAAACCGTGAGTAGTTATAAATGAATATTGTGACTTTTTGGTGTAGTTACCTGACTTATTTTATGTATTTATTTTTTGTGAAGGGTACAGCCCGCAGAAAGAAGAAGGTTGTCCACAGAACAGCAACAGCAGATGACAAAAAACTTCAGTTCTCCTTAAAGAAACTTGGAGTCAACAACATCTCTGGCATTGAGGAGGTAATGCTGTAAATGTGATTTCTTGTGAAATATTTGCTGATTTAGGAACATTTTACTTAGTTAGTTAAAGTCAAGCATGTTGTGGATAGCCGGGCTCATTGGTAATAGAATAGTAGTCCTTCCACGGATTTGGTAACTTTGTGATGCTTCTCGAATGTCCCAGGCTAGCAAGAGGATTCAATATTTCTGTTTATTTTCTGGGCAAAACAGGATAAAGCAATGTTGCATATTCTTTACAAAAGCAGTTTACACAACACTTTATAATTGCAGTATTTTACAGGGTTTTGCTTTTTGACTTTACCCAGCTCAAACTGGGATGACCAAGACAAGCTTTTATTTCCCTGACCTCATTTGATATTGGGTGCGTTCACGTCGCGCAGACTTTTGAGAGAGTGCGCAGGATCTACGTCAAATGACACAGGTCTGCGCACATACCCTGTCCAAGCTCGGCAAACTGCGTGACCTCAGCGGGATATGACAACAGAGGTCACACATCCACTAAGTGAAAAGTCTGCGCATCCGGCACAGACCCTAAAAGGGACTGCGCTGGAGCAGACCCGTCTTCAAAACAACAGAAGAGCGCTACCAAGTGCAAGAGGAGTGTAGAGAACGACATGCAGCTATTAGGGAATGTGTACTGCCACCTAAGATGGGGGTGTGAAGAACAGAAAAGGAGCTTGTATAAATTACTACTGTATTGTGAATGACAGACATATCTTAAACAGTCTTGAAGTTACTGAAATAACTCTGCATAATTTATTTTCCATTCTAATGATTATGGAACTGTATGGGATCAGAGAGAAAACTAGACATTCATTTCCAAAACTGGCAGGTGTAAGCAGGGTACATTGCTATAGTTACGTTTAATATATCAATATATCTAACTATCAAGACATGTATAGTGGTCATAATTCTGTTTTTATAAAATGCATATTTGAAAATATACTTTGTTTATTTTCTTTTGTTGGGCTGTGCCTTATTTGATCTGTCATTATAACCCTCGGTGATCATGAAGGGTACAATTGCTTAATAACTCTTCTGCTGTCAGAATTCAGAAAATTCGACAAAGTCAGCTGATGTCGCATGTTTGCTCTGTCTGCTCTGCTGCTGCCTGGGAAATCCTCCCAAAACTGTCCAAGCGCTATCTGCATCGACCGGTGATGTCAGGCGCAGACCCCGTCTGCAGTCTAGCCGGCAAAGAAGTATCGTGAACGCACCCATTGACTCTCACTTAGCATCTGGAATTCTGGGTACACAATCCATAATTCTAACCTGAGGGGCAGGACACTGAAGCTTATGTATGTTAAAGGTAGAATCCTGTCTGCAAGATCATTACAACTTGAGAATTCTATCTCTGGGTAGCTACTAGTCTCAATATTAAGATCAGAACATGTTAGCAGGGCAGTGGGATTGAGGGATGCACATTCCAAAAATACTTGTTTTGTTCCTAACTTGTATTATTGTTTTCCTCTCATTGTAGGTGAACATGTTCACAAACCAGGGAACAGTCATCCACTTTAACAACCCGAAAGTGCAGGCGTCTCTAGCTGCCAACACCTTCACCATTACAGGTCATGCTGAGACCAAACAGCTGACAGAGATGCTGCCCAGCATCCTGAACCAGCTGGGAGCCGACAGCCTGACCAGCCTGAGGAGACTGGCAGAGGCTCTGCCCAGACAATGTAAGTTGGTGGAAATAGTTTAGTACACGCCTGGTTTTATTTTCCAAAGAAGCATTTGGCCTGTTTAGTACCCAAAATGCTGAAAATGGCCAAGGGAATTTGACTGGTATAATGTAAGATAACCTATGGAGGTTTACTTTTGTCATAGGTCAGATTGTGATCTTCATTTCAGTGTAGATGTCAAGGGCAAACATGTTTGTTTTTGTACTATAATAGCTTTGCTAGTAGTAATGGCACCAAAGAAGCAACGTTTTAGAATTTGTGAAAATATAAGTGACTTCATTATGTCTTTGTTTGTTCAGCTGTGGACGGGAAAGCACCACTTGCCGCTGGTGAGGAAGATGATGATGATGAAGTTCCAGGTTAGTATATTGATAAATTGAATGCATACACCTCTCAATGCACATTGTTGCTGTATATCTATGAAATGTGGCCTAAAATCTAGTCTTACAAATACAGTAATCCGCCCTAACTGTTTATTCACCATGATTAAGCTCTTCAGCAACGTTAGTTTATTATTGAACAGAGATGATTTCAGAGATTGTAGATCGTACCAAAGTTCATACACTGTTGTATGTGCTCTGTGCGCTACCATTGCTGGTAGTGTCACGTGAGCTGTTCAGTGTGTTATGTAAATAAATCCTGTTCGTCAGCGGGGCGTATCAACTTCAACCTCCGTCTCGATCTCCTGCTTGTCACTCGGCAGCAAATGCACACACCCATACGGCAGACAGCTACTCTGTCACAAGCATTAATACCCTTGTATCTTTCTAAGCAAGGGATTTAGGGGCACTCCCTAATAAAAGCTGAATCACAAAACAATAATTGTGTGAATTTAGTAATTGTTAATGCTGTGTATCATGATATTTAAAACAGGATTCATCTGACTTTTTACATATCCGCCCTTACTCTGGTCTCACCGCAGTCGGATATGCGACAGATTACTGTATAGCAAACCTGTTTTCATAAAACTAAATCTATCAAGGATGGCTGTACTGTAATGATTGAACCCAGGATAAATACATTCTATTATTCACACTGTTTGAATGATATCAGCATTGCAATAGGATTTCTGTTTTTACATAAGTGGCTTTCCACTTTGGAGGTCTATAGTAAACAACTTTATAAAGTGGTAACTTTTTTAATATTTCTATTTCTTATTTTTTTCAGACCTTGTTGAGAACTTTGACGAGGCTTCAAAGGACGAGGCAAACTAAATATCACCCAGAAAGGACATTCACAACTTGAATTGGCTGCATGAAGCTGCTATTTTGTATTTCAGTGACTTTATTTTGTAAATGTTTTCTTTTTGTACGGCTCCCTTTTACCGATCAAGTATAAAGAATAATTTGAACATACAGTATTGGAAACTCCACAGAGTCTTGCAGCTCTTGCTTTCTCTCATGCATTACAGTAACATAAACTTGACCTAACTTAGCAACCTGGTTAAACTGAACAAGTCTGGAATTGAAATTTGCATTTCATTAAAAACACATGTCTGAGTACACTCTTTTTTTTTTTTGGTTTATTTATTAGAACTGTTTTGTTTTAATACATCACCTTTTGATTACTGTAAACTGTCTTTGACAAAAATGTCATGGCAATTGTAACTTCCAGGTAAAATAAATAAGTTATTGGTTGGTTTGGACAGTTCTGAGCATCGCTGGCAGTGCTGTGTTTTGGAGGAAGAATTATACTTTAATGATTATCTAGCAAGACTGGCATGTAACGAATGGAATGTTCAAGCCAGTTGAGGTCCTAATGGTTGAAAATGGAAGACAGCCCAATATAGGGAGACCAGCACTAAACACACATTGGAAAAGGAAGGATTTGGGGACATCTTGATCCAAGTTGATCTCGCAGCAGGAGGTAGCATGAGGTGCTGTTTTAATTGGCAAGACATTGAGTACATGATGAATGTGTTGGATACACATCTCTTTATTTGTGTTGCTGTGAGCAGATTTATGAACATCTGCCTAATGCACAGTATGTACAAGTAACAGATGGAAGTAGTGTTACAGCAGCAGGGACAGAAAGGTGGTAGTTTTGACAATCATTTTCATCGCTCCAGTCTGAACAATCCTGAAACCCATCTTTACAGCGTGATTTTGGGATGCAGTCCCAGTCTTTGAAGAAAACTGTGTTGCAACTCCAGCCAGAGCAGGTTGGGCACTTCAGATTTGCAAATGTATAAACTTGATCTATTACTATTAAATACATTGAGGGAATTGAGCAATTTGTTTCAAATAGCAATAGAACCCAAATTTCTACTTCACCCTGTGAAAGTACAAACGTTTATCCACATGGGATCATCTGTTCTCTTACTGTGATAACATGGAAAGCATGGTGAGGTCAGTAGTTTGCCACAATCTCTACAGTATGTAACAGATTACCTGTGAGAATTACCTCCATGACAGTATACTGTGGCTCGCTGCATAGATGCAGATACATATAGATTTCTCCTAAAAAATGCAGTTACTTAGCCTTTTTAAGTTTTTATATCCAAACAAAAGAAAGTGATGAAATATGTCAAATGTGTTATGGTAACCACTTGTAATGCTGCTGTACTTTTGTAAGCATATTTACCTGATTCATCAGAAGTCTTCAGTGATTGTTACCATTGCACACATTGTCATTGCATGTTCATGTTCTGTTGCTCGCACACAGGAATATCAATTCACTCTGAAGACTGTATGGGAGGTTTCCTTAGGGAATAAATGGGAAAAAAACCTAGCATTGTAGCCCCTAATCTCCAAAACTTTTCTAAAACCAGTTACCAGTCAAACCCAAGCAATACCAGTACAATATGATCAACCGGCAAGCCTTGTGCATACAGAATGTTAAAAGTGGCAGTGGTTTTAATGGGACCAGTATTGGACACAGGTGACTTGAAGCAAGCAGGAGACATTTGAGGCATGTGCAAGATGTAGTTTAAGGTAAGGTAAAGGCTAAGTTGGTGGTGCATATAGAGCATAATATTGAAAGGTCACATAGTTTGAATGGAATGAGGAACACAGTTCGGATTCTCCAGGCAAGCTCAAAGCTAGATAAAGACAGATACAGAAAAAAAGAGAACCCAAAACCTCTCAAATTGATTGCAAACTTAAAAAAGGGAAATGCAAAACATAAAATCTATGAAAATGGAATTTGCATTTATAATTTTTTTATTTTTTAGATTAATTCCAAAATGTTGCACAGAAGACCAAAGCACTGGCAGCTGCCATGGTTCCCACCATTAAGAATGATCTGAAAGCGATGAGAAGACACCTCCAGGTGGCACAGCCCCTGCAGACTGAACACGACCATGAGATTTTCAATTATCAGCAACAAATAGGGGGTCTCCTGGAAAACTTGATAGCCCACAACTTAGTTTTTCACACTGTAACCAAGCCATGTATGCTTTTTCCAAGTGAATACACTTTTTTCTTTAAAATGAAATGTAGGAATTAAGCAAAATCAGTTGAATCTGAAAATGGTGGAAATTAAGACTTTCCAGGACATGCCCTCAAATTATTGGGATAAATCATGTTATTTGAAATCACGTTTTGGCGCTCATAAATTGTGTTTCTCCCCAGCAGATGATTCCCCGATGCCCAGATGAATTTGGTGGCACTAACCCCCCTCACCAGCATCTCTTTATGGACATGTAGGTTGTTTACAGGGAAAGAGGGTGAGGCACAAAACATCTTGGTAGCAGTGGCACTGATCCTTTTCAGCTTTAGATGACAGAAACAGTATTATTGATAATAGATTTTCAGTACAATAACTAATCAAGGCTAAAGAAGTTACTGATAATCAATTGTTCTGACCCCAAAGTCAGAAGAGGGCTCCACAGTACTCCAGTACTTTTAACATTGTGTGTATGCATTGTGTTGATGAGAGGAAGATTTGTAAAGACAGTCTACCTTCTTTTTCTTTTTGGAGAGCTAGAAGTCTTTCAGATCCCCAGTGTGATGCTGTTCCACTTGAGACAGAGTAGATATCGTCATCCTATAGAAACAGCAATTAGAAACTCAAAACAGGTTTGAACAGCATAGAGTTTGTCACTAACTTTAACACCCTCAAAGTCTACTGGGTCAGATACAATTTGAGACCTTATTTACTACTACATATAAAGTCCCTTATGTTTATACTGCATTGCTCTCAAGACCAGCAGAACAGCATTATCTGATGATGAATTGAGAGGAGTACAGTGACCAGCCGATGACACCAAACAGGTGGACATTTAATAAGTCCAACATAAATAACTTTTTCCAAACATGATCGTGTTTTCAGCTGTATCAAATATGCCATCAGGGATAACTGGAAAAGAAATAGGCAGCCCTGTAAATAGGCAGCCCTGTGAAATATGATTTAATTGTATTAACACAGACACAAAATAAGAGCACAGCAATGGACCTGCCTACCTTTGCTGAAATAGGCTTTCAAATATATTTGAGGTTTTTAATTACAAAGAAGGCGGCATTTAAAATAAGCACAAACAAAAGAATATGAGACATGAGGGAAAATGTACATTTATTTCAAAAGGGTACAACCACTGTACAGAATAAAACCAGATGAACGTTTAAATATGATCCACCTCTTGCTCACAAACAGTTGATCGTTTTTATACACGACAAAGATGTAACAAAGAGGTATTTATTAAAGCAAGGCTTACTGGCATCTGAAAACCCTGCTGTTTTGTAGAAGCGAGGTTTCAGGTATTGGGTAATTTACTGAGCGTCAGCATGTCTGGTAAATCAGAAAAACAAAACCGATAGTCACAGTACTAATGATACACAAGCCCCTATAAAGTTGAAACACTATCTAGCTGCTTTTCTGAACGTGGACTGCTGTATTAAGCATGCTGTCTTTTAGTTATGGTTGCCAAATGCAGTGGTTGGTTTTCTATTTCACGTGGCTCTCTGTGAGGTAAGGAGAAACCCACCCATCTTGCCTTCTATGATAAAATCTGAAATTAAACATGACACAATTGTGACCTACATATGTAACATAGGTAATAAATTAAGCAAACGGTAACAGGTCACTCCTGATATCGCTACTACTGTATGACCACAATCTCTGAATTACAACTACAAAAACTCTCTTATAAATACAAGCAGCCTCAAAACACAGACTGAAATTGTGAAAGAAAATGTAAAACAATAAAAAAGATACAAAAGACCTACTTTCTGGGAGTACAGTTTATGTGGCTGTTTAAACAAGCTTGAATCCACTAGGGATCAGCCCTCACCTCCGCTCCAGTGGCATCTCTTACACTGGCCAGGCAATCCGCATGCATTTCAAGCAGCACAATCCGCCAACTTATTAATGCAGGAATAAATAATTCAGTAATGTACAGCAAGTATTGATGTTTGCTCAGGAAGTTCACATTTCACACAACAACTTTCATGAAACAGGAAAAGCAGCATATCCATCTTGAACTTATCTGATTTAAAAATCACCGCAAGGCAAAAGAATTCCAATTTCTGACAGCCTCTACAGAGCAGACTCTTAATAACACTAAAGATGTCTGCTGTCTGGCAGACAAACTATTTATTCAATAATAAAAACCACCACTATTCACAAATGGTTGTTTCAGACATTTTTGAAGGGAACATCAGCTTTATACCGCACTATAAGCAGAAGTCACGTAATGAAAAATCTTTGAAATCGATATCCAAAACACAAAAAACATGCAAAACTTCTCCCTGATGTCTGCAGCACGTCCACATTGTATATGTGCAACTTGAATCACTCTTCCCTGGTCCTCTTCATTCTGAGACACCTTGTAAAAGCTTTAACAGGTGGGCTTCCATCACCTGTTGAACTAAAGAAAAGAAAAAGGGAGCTGTTAACATTTGCTGCCTCGCTACAGCAACCTGTTTATATCAGAGTACACACTTCCAAGCACAGTTCCCTCGAGGACAATAGTTGAGTTCTACCAAACGTAAGTGTTTACTACAAACAGTACTCCCTGCTTCATCAGAGGTCTTCTACCAAAGTACAGGCTGAACCCAGCCCAGCTTAGCTCAGAGATCCCATGGGTTCACAATCTGGTCTGAGCAATATCTGGTAGAACCATCTTTTCCTGACAGGGGATTTATGGAATTCATTCAATAGCTATAACACCTTATGTGCTTAATCCTACTGCACCTAGATGCAGTTTCAGCCCGGTTTCCCCTTGATTGTTATAGTTACGCTAACAGTAATTTGCATTGTATCTTGAGAAACTGTTCAATTTTACAAAATGTCAATATAAATACAGTTTCTCAAAGATCTGGTGGGATCCGAATCATACAACCATCTTTTCCTGATGGAGAGAGAGGGAGAGGGAGAGAGAGTCAGTTAACACATGCTGAGCTAGAGTTCTGAATGACACCAAGCTAAATATTTCCTCTGAAAGGGACAGTGCAGCTGCTGGCAGGTGTACAAGCTCCTGATAAGGGAGTGCTCGTATTTATAGTCAACTTGCTCATGCTTCTTTATCTACTGTTGAAGTATTAATCACACTGTGTAGCTACTGAAGTGACCAGGTTGATAATCACCGTTCCTATGCCCCATAGCCACAGCCATGTCCATTGCGTTGAATCCAGAGTCAGTTTCCATGGTTGGGTCTGCTCCACTCTCTACAAGGGAGAGCAAACCAGATCTGGTCAAACAGGAAAGAGCATACAGTGTGTATGATTGTTAATGATCTGACAATCTCTTTTCTAATACTTACCCAGGAGGACTTCCACACACCGAACGTGATTCCCATGTACAGCATACAGGAGAGGTGTCCCCCCATTCTGCAACAGACACGCATTTGGTATTATGATAAGAGGGGAAAAATGGATGAATGCATATACAGACTATAAGTGGTGCCATAAAGCATTTAGTAAACATGCATTTCCATTAAAAAAAAAAAAAAAAACGCAATTAAAGATAGCTATCTATTTACATGCTTAAACAGCAGATCCCTAAATCTCCCAGACCTTTTTCCATCATCTTTTGTATTGTCTTGAGCAATGTTATTAAGGGGGGTGATAAATCAGCCCTGCAGTAAAATACTTGGGGATTAACATACAATGGAGGTGCTGCTGTTTAGATCCGCTGCTGTTTATATCACTATATCAGGTAGCCTGCTATTCTTTCCTAGGTCATTTAACCTCAAAAGTATGTCAATCATTCAGGGTTGACTGGTTTATGACAAGGATAAAGGCATTGAGAGGTCTATAAGACTGAGCAAGTATAACAGTATAGCAGACTACCTGGTATAACGACCTATATATTGTTCAGGTTTGTTTGTTCATTAGCCCTGTAGAGCTGCTTTTGGAATGCAAAGCTGCCTGGGATGCTGACAGATATCATTTGTATGGTAAGTTTACACAAGCAGTAGTTTATACAGCATCTGGGGAAGCTTTTAGCTTTACAAAATGTAAATATAAAAACACAAAAATGTAATTATTCTTCCCTGAGGCCATATGGTGAGCCTTGCTGTAAATAAATAAAGTGTGTGCTATACAGTCATAGGCAATATTTAGATTCTTATATGCAAAACAGAATAGAGCAGCAATGGTCTTACCCAGTCATACTCATTTACATCCACACCACAGTCTATGAGCATTTTCATAATGTCAGTGTACCCCTTACTGCAGGCAAGTGACAGTGCACTCTCCCGTCCCTTTGCGAGGACATTAGGGTCTGCGCCCTGCAAAAAAGTAATAGAGGCAAAAAGATACATTGAAATTAAAAGTCAACCAAGGTTGTGCAGTCTTAGGGTGCAAGATAAACAACAATAACTTTTAAAGCACTTTTTCTGTCAAGACATTCCAAAGCACTGCAGACACTGAACTCAAAGCTACAGTTTTACAACACAGGCTTTAAACACTGTGGAGCTGAAAAGACGCACACGTCCTGTGTGGAGTCGAACTCTGTGCTCCACCACTGAACCAACATCCTGAGACTGCAGGGCAGGACTAGGAATGATATTATACACAGGGTGCCTGTTATAGTCTAAAATGAGTGTGTTTAGGATTGTGTGTATACCTAGAATACACTGGTATGCCATATAGTGTTATTAAGGGCCATGCTTCCACCTAGTTATGCTTCTGTGGCATAATAAACTCAAGTGGTTCCCTCAGGCTTACTCAGCGTCTAAGCAAGGATGCTCTAACGCTACAATGAGAGCTTCAGTATGATCAGGATAATAACCAATACCAACTAAGATCTCTTGCTCCTGATGGTTAGCCAATAGATCCAGGCACATCATACACTAAACAGGTGCTGTACAGAAGAGCAGACGTGGAGATTGGGTCAGCCTTACATTGTGGAGCAGGAACTCCACCACGGCAATCTGTCCATGAGCTGCAGCCCACATGAGTGGAGTGAAGCCCTCCTCGTCCTGCAGGTTGATCACGGGTTCTGTTTCAAGGAGAGCACAGAATACTTTCAGTTGCATTATTTAAAAAAAAAATCAATGATCAAGGCTGCTAAAGTGTAGCCTTTAAAAAGTACAGACGAACACAGTGAAAGAAAAGCTACCATTAAGACATTGTGTGATAAAAACACAATCAGCTCTAAAACTACAAAGACCCAGCAGTAGTTTGTTCTATTGGGGGGGAGGCAGTTCTAGATGTTGCCTTTGAATTGAGGATAATTTGTGATAATATTTACAGAGCAGAGACATTGCACATGCTAGTACATAACCTATCACTGTCACTTATCTGCTGTATTATTGAATTGTATTTTGTCACACTTGTACTTGCTTGAACTTGTCATTGTATTTATCTTGCTCTTATTGTATTACCTGTACTGTAACACTTGAAATGTATTTGCTTACAATTGTAAGTCGCCCTGGATAAGGGCGTCTGCTAAGAAATAAATAATAATAATAATAATAATAATAACCTAGCCTCTCATAATGCATTAAAAGCTTTGTAGGGAATTGTGCTTAAGTAGTCATTTTCTTGTCCAGTTACTGGTAAGGAATTAACTGTAATGCTCCACCATTGTTCCAGTTCAGTCACCTTGCTCAATACGGCTGGGAAGAAACACCATTTCCCCTTGGGCCGCAAGCTGGTGAACGGACAGAGCTGCAACAAAGCAAAATCACAATGTTAAACAGTTTGGAAACAATGAAGATCTGGCAAAATAACAGGCTATTGCCAAACTACTCGATTTGACAGGTCCAGTACCGTATCAAACTGCTTGTATTTACAAAATGATGATGAGGATGAGGATGAGGATGATGATGATGATTATTACTATTATTATTATGATGATGATGTTTCTGTTTCGAACAGTACACTGAAATGTTTATAAACTTAAACAATGCATTGAAAGCCCCAGTTGTTCTGTGTTAATGCAGTAAAGGGATACCTACAGTGCACAAGTAAGGGAGTGGAGGAGACTTCATTGCCTCGGTGCTTGTTTGTTAGGGTGGTGGACTGTTTGATTGGAGAGAAGTGTTTCGTTGTCGATGGTGTGTAGACGTGTCTTACTTGAACTCCAGGAGATGGAGAAGTTTGAATGTTGCATTCAGCTGAAAAGGGGAAAAAAATGGCTTGAATGCCACCAAAAAGTTCGGGGAGTTGCAGAAAATATATACACTTTAAACACTGCTATGAGTCTAATTGGTTACTGTTGCAGACTCCACTGCTCTCCACTTTACCTTGCACCAAATGCTGGGCAGGAAAGGTTAATGGAACTGACCTTTAAACAGCACAGACGCTACCTCCAGATCAGAGTTCACCTGGTCCTGAATGTTTTTACTCTCCTCCTCGTTCAGGGACTTTACGAAGCGGGAGCACACGTTCATGTCGAAACGATTCGGCAGGATGAACTTTATGCCCATGGCCACGTTCTGAGTTCCCCCGTCCTCTCCACTGCCGCCCACCTGGTGCTCCGCTTTGATGCTGGTCATGTCTGGCAAGATGCAGATACCGTCCATCTCTTCGTGAACTAACTGGCCCCCTGCACTCTGATCCTGTGAAGCCATAGTGTTCTCTGCTTATAAAGTCCACCAAGGCATTACTTAGCCAACAGCTTCTTGCTTTACCTCTGAAGTTCAGGGTTCCAGTCAAAGAAGTATAAAAGTAATCTAGAGATCGAAAAGATAAATACACATCTGTTAACAAACAGGAAATAGCAACATGCTATAAGAGAATTGAAGTGCACAAGAAATGTTTTAGGGAAACAGATGATCGCTGAATATTAATATGACAATAATGATGTATACCATTACTGATAAAGTTCATGGGCATGTCTCTGAATGACGACATGCATTTCAATACCTGTTTCATAGTAAAATATATCACAGATAATAATGATGCACTTTCATCTGGGATCATTTGGTGCTGCAGCATAATTCTTTTTATCTGTTTTATTTGCTTATTTTTGTAATCTTGTGTTTTTTACTTCAATTGTTTTATTTAGATTTTGTTATTACTATTTGCTGTTATTATTATTATTATTATTATTATTATGAAATTTTTACTACTTAATATTTACTACTTCATAATATGAGATACTGTGGTATGACAGATGCTATATAAATAAAATAAATGCAAATAAAATGGAATTTACTCCAGTCCTACTGATTCAGCATGGACTAAATTGGTCATATAATTTCAGGAAAGTTATAGCTCCAAAAGCCCAAGGTGTAAGATTCAGATTTTAACTACATTTCTATTGACACATTACAACAATTTACACCTAGTACTATAACCGCAATCCCACACTCTCCTTGCCTCAGTGTTTATTTTCATTTGATGTTAGTTACTATGCTGCTACCACGCTGTAACTGCCTGACCAGGTTCCTCTGTGCAGCAGTGAAAGAGAATTTTACCTGTACTCAGCTTCGGGTCCTAACAGGAAATTGCCTATAGTGGTGTGGCAGGATAAAGGAGCTTCAACACGTAGAAAATTCAACGAAAACATTACATCGGTGAAAACAAATCTGCCACCCTCTTATGTGTGCCCCAGCCGACCCCTGTTTGAAAACCTCTGGGTAGGAAACTGTTTATGAAGGCTTGGTACTTAAATATTGAATATCCTTCATTTGAAATTGATTGAAATGTACTTCTTAACATATCCATCATCAGATGTTCATTCATATGTGAACCACTCGCTTTCGAGAAACAACAGGCTTAGGATTTTCAGATTTACAGGGAAAGCTGGGATTTTCCGTTTTCAGCCTTCATTTTTTGTCCCAGTCAGAAGCAGTCAAATCGTTCAATCGTCCAGGTTTTGCTGTTTTGTGCAAAACTGTAGCAGTGTGCTCAGCAAGTTGACAGCACAGTCATTTATTATACAAACATGAAATAAAGAAAATGATGGATTACTTGTTCATAGATCATCCGGCGATATGGGCTAAATATGACCCTTTTGCCATTTTTATTTAAACTAAAGTAGCTTACGGTATCGTACTCCAACTCACATCATCAGATAAAGAGCTGGATGTTTAGTTGCTCCTACAGACACACCCATGACATCAACATTCCGCTGCAGAAATTAATCCGTGTCGATTAGAAAAAAACGGTACATTTTGAAACAATGTATGATCAATTGCATTTTCCTATTTAAAAAAAATGAAAGAATCACTGAATATAGGTGTAGCTGTGAAAACGTCAGTGAAACAATCAACGTACCCGTCAAAATAACACCACCTTCATTTCCCGTCCCATTGTTTTTGTCTCAGCCGGCAGACTGTTTTCCTGTTCGCGAAACGACTGCACATAAAGTTAGTTGAAATAATGCTCATATCTATGGATCAATAAAGTTTGTTGAAAGATACAACGAAAACGCGACACGATCAAGATGGCTCCCTGCTTGTAAAATGTGGTAACGTGAGGCTGCGTTAATGTCTTAAAAAAATAAAACAACGTTTATACGTTATTTTATGTAACCTTTCCGGAAGTAATTTAGATACTGTTCTGTAAACTGTAACGCTTCTAGAAGGTGGAGAGACAAGACAGTAAGACGCTGTGCCGGAGCGTGGTGTCGAGTGAGTTTCCCATGCTCTGCTATGTTGCTTCCGGCCGCTTGGTGAACACGCTGGAATTCAATTATTATTACATTTAACTGGGGGATCTGCTATAGTTCGTCGTCTGCAAAAGGTAAAACATCCAAGCGGATCATGTTATTGTAATTCTTAAATAGTTTTAACTCTGGAAACATCACGTCGGTATAAACGATTTTAAGCCTAGGTAACAACTGAATTGTATAGGTACCGACCAGTCCTGGCGCATGTCTGCTGGGTTCACGGTAATGCTAGTTCTCTTAAGCGAAAAGGACATAAGTTAAAAATAAATAAATAAATAAATAAAAATAATTGATTTGCTCTTCACATAAGAACGGCACGAGTTGAGAGAGAGAGAGAGAATGAAAGAATGAGAGTGAGATTGAGAGTTGAAACATATACTGTAGCCTCGGTCAAAAAGAATTGGACTTGGTCAACTGAGACCCTTGCCTCCATAAGACGTGGGATATCTTTGGATGATTCAGTACGCCATATGAAGTGGTAGATCTCAAGCGAATATTAACTTTAGTGCAGAGATTGGAGACAAGGGTGTTGTGCAAGTACATGATTCTGAACAGCAGAACGTTTAAGTTATTGTTTACACAACACACCAATCGGGCGTGCTTTTTAATTGACAAGTACCAGTGGTTCAAAAGCCAGGGGATCTCAATTCTACATTTTGAGCAGATCTACCGACCTTCAATAGCAGTCGCTTGGGATCAGTTTTAGCCAGAGACTTAAATATGAGACTGAAATGACCAAGAACAGAGCTATATTTTTCACATCCAGTTTTAAATTTGGAATTAGTTATGTTGATTTGTCCTGCAGTGACCCTAACAAGATGTTGCAATAACCTAAAAAAAAAAGTGAAGTTTAGGGACTGCACCTGTCAGTATTAACATGTCTCGCACAGTAGGCTAACTTGTAAAGTAGGCTGTACAACCGTGTAGAGGTCAATGTTGCCTATTTGTAATCCATTGTGCTTTGGCTCCAGCCAACTACAAAGGTATAAATGCATATTGTTTGCTTGCAGCATTAAAAAAAAAATAGCCTCACTCTTCTTAAGCACTGTACAACTTTCTGGATCTGTGTTATTCATGGAAGACATCTTCAAGTCTCATCTTAAACTTATGCCTTTTTCTTCATAAAATGATCTGTGCACACGCATCAAATGATTTCCAAGAGCAAGAGCTGTGGGTCTAAAAAAAAAAAAAATACTTGGCTTGTCCCCTTGGAATTGAGTCTTTTATACTTTATACTTGCAGATTAGCCAAAATCCTGGAAAATTGGGGGATTTCAAGAAGGGAGTGGAAATGACAACTTACAAACCATTAAGGGTTCAAAGCTACCCAAAGCTTGGAGAGAAAGTCACCCAAGACACCATATACTGGAAAAACTATAAGGTATAACCTGATGATTTCAAAACTTAAAGTTCACCTTGCTGAGTCTTACAACATGGTTCTGTCAAGACTCCACATCAAGAAAGCAAGTGCAGCCTTTGATGTTTCCATGTCTAATAAGTTATTCAGATTTAGGGATTCATTTGATCAACCTATACCCCAGTGGGGTAGGCCACATTTTACAGCACTGGGGAATCACCCTGGATTGCAACAACCACCTGTTATCCCTGGAGTAACACTAAAAATAAGGTGTTAATGCAGTCCAGGTCGTTCCCCAGTACTGAAAAATACTCTAAAAAATCATTGTGGTTTATCCCGGCAGGTATAGGTCAGGGTCAGATCAATGCTATGCTAGTGACTGAGCACACCACCTGTAACTTTCTTCTGCAGTACCTGTTAGATAACAGATAGTGGAGCATTCTGCGTCCATAGGTTGGAGTCGAGGAAACAATGTTACAGTGATAATGATGATTATAATGTAATGGTGTATGATTATTTGAATCTTTTTATGTGCATTATTTTTTAAAATTTACATTCCATCACTTTTGATTAACACTTCAGCCTTTTTAAATGACACCTGAACCTCATGTCACTCCCAATAGCCAGTCACATGAATCTCAATAGCATCAGTCTGTCATTAAAAGTGTCATATGTTTAGTTAAAATAGTACAGCTAAGGGTAGATGATACTTGTTGGATAGCGAGTGCGGACTAAAGACTCTCTTTTTAATGAAGTTACGTTATCCACTGTCAAATACAAGTAGGTCAGCTGCAGTATCTTGCTAATGCCTGACAATAGTCCAATGCCAGGAAAATGTAGAAAAGTTGCACAGAATCTTTGACTGTCTACTAGACCATTTTTTTCGTTTTACTTGGCAGACCGCAGTCCAGATAAAGGAATTTGGTGCAGTTACAAAAATCGACTTCTCTCCACTCTCACCATATAATTATGCTGTAACAGCTTCTACCAGGGTAAGTTTATTTAGCAATATTATTTATCCAGATCTAACCCCTTTAAATATTTAGTCTCTACTGTGATAGCAGTACCAGTGGCTAGAGCTTAAAAATGGATGTTTTTATTCTGCAATCCAAATGTAAAGTGTTTGCAATTGTGATGCAAGAATAGTTTCTTATTGTCTATTTTGGGACTCTGTTTTGTTTTATTGTACAGATCCATGTCTATGGCCAGTACTCTCAGGAACCAATCAAAACCTTCTCCCGGTTCAAAGTCCCCGCCTACTGTGGCACCTACAGGGACGATGGCAAGCTGCTTGTGTCTGGCTGTGAAGACGGGGTGGTGCGGCTCTTTGATATTGATGGGAAGGGAATACTCCGCCAGTTGTCAGGGCATACGAAGTAAGTAATGCTCTGTTTATTCAGAAAGCACCAAATAAATTCCCTTGTGCTTTTAAAACTTACCTGCTCTGCTTTAATCCCTATTTATATACTATTTACTTGAGACATTCAGTACAGTGGAATCATTATTACATCATATAGAATTTGTATTTGCTACAGAGCTAGAAACTTGCTTAAGCCCAGCACCCAGTCCTGGATTTCAGCACTACCTCCATTGGGTATATTTAAATGATTAGGAGCCAAGAGTTTGATGTTAAATAATTCCTCCCTTATAGCCACATGAATGACTCCTATTAGTAAACCTACAGACTCAGATGGGAGTTACTCATGCTGCGATAAATGCAGTCAGTTCAGAGCAGATTCACCAGGCGTCTGATTGTTCCATCTACTGACACCTAGTGATTTCAATAGTATACCTAAACATTGTGTTTGTTGGTTACTGATGTGCATTAGTAATGCATTTGGTAGTAATGATTGTAGTACAACACACCCTAGTAAATTATTAGAAACTACTACATTTGGACAAGGAAAGCTCAGCCATACTCGTGAGTCAGACTTTGTTGGGAGGAGAGCAAAGTTTAAACATGAATTGTGTGTGTGTTTTTTGTAGGGCTGTACATTTAACAGACTTCACATCAGACAAATACAGGATATTATCAGGATCAGATGACTACACAACCCGACTTTGGGACATCGCGAATTCCACACAGTTACTCTCCTACAGTGAACATACAGATTATATACGCTGTGGGACCACGAGCAAATTGAACCCAGACCTTTTTGTTACAGGTAAGCGGGAATCGCTGTGAGAAAAGGCATTTGATTTGAGTTGCTATAGAGTTCAGTATAAATACATGCATCTGTAATGATCATTGCAACTTTTCTTTTTCTCTCTACATCAAGTTTCTGTCTTGTGCTTTAGTAGTGCAATTTATTCTGAGACCTAATTTTTTAGGCCAAAAGGGCAGTGTCAAGCTGCACAATAATAGTAATAAAAAACAAAGTGCCTTCCTATTCTTCCAGATTCCGATATAGTTTGTGCTATAGAATGTCCTAACCAATTTTCATCACAATTAAATAAGTACTTCTCTAGATGTACTCTATGTGAAACTATACCCCCATATTCCTGTATTATCAATAATTAAATTGTGCTAAACAATGTCCTTGGCAATTTTCATCATAATTGGATATTCAGTAGTTCTTGAGGACAAAGTATTCTACAGAGCTTCAGTGCTTAGACCTTATTTGATTTGTGAGTTATTTTAAAACGGAATGTATTTTTTTCCCGCCAGGTTCATATGATCACACGATAAAGGTTTTTGATGCAAGAACAGACAGCAGCGTGATGACAATGGACCATGGCCAGCCAGTGGAGAGTGTCTTGCTGTTCCCTTCAGGGGGGCTTCTAGTGTCTGCAGGTAAATGAAAAACAATTGCGTTGCATAGAGAGGGCTCCGATTTCACAATCTGCACTTACTTGGCTCACAGTAGATACCTATAGCAGTGAATTTCAAGTGTGGCATTTCTATTAGCTGAGCACTGTCCCTGTGTTATGATGCTGGATTGTTTCCATCGTTCACAGGATTAAGCACATGCTGTTTGTTGTGAACACGACTCTTGTGTTTGTAGGTGGCCGGTATGTGAAAGTCTGGGACATGTTGAAAGGAGGGCAGGAGCTGGTATCTTTAAGAAATCATCACAAAACAGTGACGAGTTTATGTCTGAGTAGCTCAGGACACAGATTGCTTTCTGGATCGCTTGACAGGTAGGTGGTTGAGTCTTCTATAGTTTAAATGTGTGTGTTGTGTTGCATTTTCTTACTTGGTATTTAAAAAGTGAATTTTCTGCATATTCTGAATTTTTTTTTAAATTCTCCGCAGGCATGTCAAAGTATACAGCACAACAACCTACAAAGTAGTTCATAGTTTTGATTATGCAGCATCCATTCTGAGTCTTGCACTAGCGGTGAGTATGCTGTGAAGCTGAGTACAGTTAGTGTACAAGATCAACATCTATGAAGATGTACACATTCTATCAGCCTTGAAGATAGTTAAGCATCATAGCTGTGCTTGCCTAGTACATTCCCTTTCAGGATGTGGCAGTGGGGAACCAGCAACTGTGCTTGTCATATCGCCCAGGAGATGGCGCTGTTTTACAATGTCTTGGTTTAATCACGAGTTGGTTGAAATCAATTTGTAAACATCCATGGGGTGAAGGCCCATATGAATTTAATTCAGCGTAACCTAGTGTAAACAATGATTTTTACCCTTTGTTGCAATTGTAAAAAAACCTCTAGTTTCACGATCTGTCAGATTGCTGCTTGGTTTTGAATAAATACAAATTCTTAGCCAACACCTAGCTGGAAAACAGATTTCCAACATGACACATTATACACAATTCAGCAAGGGGGAAAATTACCAACGCTGTAACTGTCTATCTTAACTGTAAAAGCTGCAGACCTGAATAGAGGTCTAGGAAAGATAACTCTACTCAGAACTGCACATCAGTATTTCAGTGTCTGTCTATGATTTGTAATATGTATTCATGCATACATGTAGATTTAATTAAATGTAATGAAAAATAAACTATTTGCAAATGTCTGTAAATTAAGCCCCACAGCAGTCTCAATGTGCTGCCATTAAGGCTGCTACGCACCAGACGCAAAATGAATAGAACCTGTACTCTTGATAAGTATCTTTCACACCACAGACGACATAACAGGCAATGTGGGGACGACACTGGAGCTACGTGAAATAAATAAATTCAATCCTATTTTTTGCGATTTGTGCGACAACTAGGGAATTGGCCAATCGGAGAACAGCTTCAATGCATGTGGTCCAGCAGGTTGAAGTATCCAAAATGACAGGAAAAAATAACACTTGACAAAGATCGCAATTTTAAAGATATTTCAAAGGCAGTGATTTCAAAGGCAGTGGGTAAGCCTGGTATGTATGATTTATTGCCACATGTTGAAATACCATCAGAGAAGACACTCATAATAATCCAATCTGTCGCATTGCCTCTGTGTTGCTTCTGGTGTGTGTGATCATGTAGCTGCGAAAGTATCTTGTCGCCCAAAACCTTGCATCGCGTCTGGTGTGTGGCGGCCTTTACTCTGATATTGATGACTGATCACTGTAACAAACACAGTATGATTATAGAATGGCCCAGTATTGGAAAGATAACTCGCTCAGAACAGCAGACCAGTAACACTATCCTGGGTGTGCCAGCGGTTCATTAGGTGTCTTTCTGTAGAGTTGCATGGTGCTGAGTTGTTTAATCTGTATTGCAGCCTGAAGATAAGGTGATTGTTGTGGGAATGACAAATGGAGTGCTGAACGTTCGACACAAGAAACAAGCAGAAGACAAAGTGGAGGCCGCAAGTAAAAAGAGGCGTCGGCCAGCCTATCGCTTCTTTGTGAAAGGGAAGGACTACATGCCAAAGCAGGTAAGCTGTGGTCCATCTGAAAATGAAATCTGGAAAAGGATTGAAACAACGCATGCAAAGAAAACAGGAGGGCAGGCTGCCTCTTACCACTTCCATTTAGTATGCAAAACTAAAACCTATATATCTTTTTATTTGTCTCTTAAAGGATGACCTTTTGGTCAGCAAACCAGTCAAAACACACTTGAAAAAGTATGACAGGCAGCTCAAGAGTTTCGAGGTGTCAGAGGCTCTCAACACAGTCCTACAGGTAAGATAAAGGTCTGTTCCATCTGGAAGTACTAGATAGGATAAGTATGCGTATAGCACTATATGTACGTTTTTTTAATGCAAGCCAAACAAATAGAATATCTAACAATGTTATGAAGACTACAGATCGTTTAGCAAGTATGACATTTTCTGTTCGAGAACGTTTGAAAGCCACGAATATAAACATTTGTTTTACATACATAATACCAATGAAGGTGTTAGCCAAAAGATTGGTCAGATTTAATGCAATGTCTCCTAGTTTTATGTCAGGTTTTTTGTTTGAAGTTGGGGATGAGTTGAAAAAGCTGATGGTGGGATTGTGTGCAGTGCAGTGAGCCTGAAGTGTTTGCAAGCTGCTCATTTGTGTGTTTTTGTTGAGTAGCCGCACATCCGAGTGAAGAGGCCAGAGGTGACCGTTGCAGTCATGCAAGAGCTGAACCGTAGAGGCACTCTGAAGAGTGCTCTTGCAGGTCGAGATGAGAAGAATCTCACAATTCTGCTCAGCTTCTTAATCAGGTACTCCAGTGGGGTTTCCTGTACATTCAGAGTGGGGGTGGGGGGGGAAACGAGATGTGTGCTGTGCAGACCAGCTGTGCTTATGCTTTCAGAAGCTTTAATGCTACTAGATGTTTTCAGACAATGAATAGCAGAATAATAGCAGACAGTCTGTTGGCAGTAAGTGCAATAATCTCAATGAGGGAGGCCATTGGCACAGTCAAGATAAACAGTGTGGAGATTATATGCAGACCTTGCCAATATCCTTATATGCAGAAGCACTGGACTGCTGTGTATAGCTCTCTACATGTGTATTTTTCTTTGGTAGGGGGAGGGGGGGGTGTATTGAGTAATTAGATTTAGCTGTTTTTTTGTTGTTTTTATAAATGTTTTCTATTTGTTTTACAGGCACATAGTTGATCCAAGGTTTGCACCTGTTTTAGTAAATGTAGCAGATATGATTTTGGGTAAGTGTCCAGTATTTGTCTCTATTTATTTATTTTTCTCCCCTTTGCTTGACTACATACACAAGCTGGACCAAAACATTCAGCACCCATGCAACACGTAACACACACTTCTGTGTAAATTGGACTACATGTACATGATTTGTAATTGGTTTCATGCTGTGATTTAGTCACGATGGGCAGGGCAGCAGATCTATAATACCTTTATGTCAAACTCTGGCAGGAGTTGTATCCAGATAGCACTGCCTTTCACTGTCAGACAGCATTCTGTGTTAACATTTCATTTTCATCTAATCTAATATGCTGCTGTTATTTCATTTTTTAGTTACAGTCTATACCCTTTAATGAAGTGCTTTCCTTCTCCTTGTTGCTCAGATATCTACATTCTGGTTGCGGGCCAGTCGGCAGTGATTGACAAACAGTTTGTAAAGCTGCAGGAGCTGATAGAGAAGGAGATTGATTACCAGGAGGAGCTGGTAGAGGTTCTGGGGATGATGGACACTCTGTTTGCTACCATGACTGCCAAGAAAGAGGCAGCAGCACCTGAGAGGAAACCCAACGGGCCTGTGGACGGACAAGACCCGAGCGTGACGATGGAGACGGCCTGACATGCTGCTGTAATACACCCGGAGAAAAGGGGCTGGTCTTCAGACTAATATTGATACTGCCAATGGACAACCGTTCACACTGAGGTTACTAAAATACTGTCATAGGTAACGATAAGACGGTACCCCAAAACTGAGTTTCTAGGAGTTGTTTGCTACTATATAATGTACCAATGCAAGATACACTGCCTGTGCTTTTTAATGCATCTTTTCCCCGTCCGTTCTGGGAACACATTATACCAACTAGAGCCATTCCGTGTTTAAATAAATTTATATTGTGGTGGAGCTGTGTTGTTTCTAGAAGTGTTGCTTTTTTTTTTTTTTTTTTTTTTTTGGACAAGAACTATTTTATTATCAAAATAGTTAATTTACTGACTCCAGACAATGTAACAGTATATTGTACAAGAGTAAAACTTTGAATGAAACAGCAAATAAAATTGTGTTGTGCTACTGTTTATTATTTTATAAAGGTATTTTTAGTCTTGGAGGGGGTCAATACTGTTTTGCTGTGAAATGTTCATTGATATGCCTCATCTCAAACCTTGACACTCTGGCTAAACCCTGCACCCAGTCCTGGTTTCAGAGCTGCTATCAATCAAGTATATTTATTAAACGATCAGGAGTTTGATGTTAACCACATACTTCCTCCCTTCTCGCTGCAGGAACAGCTTCTGTTAGTAAACCTACAGACTTGGTGTGAATTACTCACGCTGTCGGGAGAAGTGTGATCATTTCAGAGCACATTTATCCGGGGTCTCTGTTTAAACTCCTGGTACCTGTTCATTTCAATAATCCACTGTACAAGGAGGTTCTGAAACGCAGGGCTTGTGCAAGTGCCATCAACTCTTCCTGTTGTGTTTACCATGTAGGGTGTGACAGACTGATGCAATCCGTGCAGAAGGGGGTGCAGTTTGAATTTGTACCCTAAAAGGATGATTTTAAATAGTACAGGCGCTCCTCGACTTACGACACTTCGATTAACGACTCTTTAGCATTATTACCATGCTTCGACTTTACGATATCGACACGGCATTTACGACACGGCGAGACACGAGCCATGCGTCATGTGCGCACGCTCGGTGTCCGAACCACAGTACCTGTCGTGGGTTTGTTTTTTTTATGCATGTAACTGTTTTAAAATTTATTATTTATTCATTGGAAAGCCAGGTAGGTGCCTGAGTAAGATGCGTGTAACCACCGGTAAAAATATGTTATCTGGCCAGTCAGGAACGTAACCCCAATTTATAACATTGTTCTTATGGGAACATGTGCTTCGACTTACGACGCTTCGTCTTACAACGCGACTTTCAGGAACCAATTGTGTCCTAAGTGCGAGGACTACCGCTATACCAATTCTCTCCACCAGACGTCAGCACTGTACTGTCAAGGGTATGTTTTTATGGGGAACAAGAATGATCATTTCAGGCTGGCTAAATGTATTGAAAGTGTATCAGTTGCAGTACATGTGGTGTTTTGTCTTTTATCCCAAGTTTGTCATTTAAAATATTCAAATGAATACGACTAAACCAAATAGATTTAAAGAGGGATCTGTTTTGTTTATAACATGTGATGTTTTATTTCTCTTCATGATATCGGCCAAGGTTTTCAGGAGTATTTTTTTTTTCAAGGATTATTATTTAAAAAAAAATTGCTGGAAGAATATGTTTGATTAACAGTAAGCTTCATTGCAATTGCCTTGGATTTTAAATTAAAAGAAACTGCATGTAGACTTATTATTGTAATTATTATTTTATTCAGAAACAAGGCTAATTACCCCTTAATGTCACAGCACCTTTGTTAAAAATAAGTTCACAATCAAATAACACAGCAGGTATATATTTTAATCAGGACAAACCCACCAATGAGGGTGTTATGCTAGTATACCAATGCTTTTATTACTCAATATTGCTGGTTTCCTACATTAACACCATGTCTACCTGCTTTATGAAAATGATGTAGCAAAGACCTTTTTATGGTCTTAGTTGTGGAGGCATTTGTAAAATAGGCTGAGTTTCCTTAATAGTAATTTTGCAAACAAGCCAATGCTTTTGAAGATTCAATGATTCAATTATGTTCCATTGGCTAAAAACAATGTTTAGGTAATGTAAACAAACCAGACTGCCAACATAAAGCTTTCTTAGAAAGTAGAGTGCATAGAAGGCCATGGAAGTATGTAGTTAACAGGAAACCAAGGAATTGTTTAGAAATTGAACACTCCTGTTGGACACTGCAGCTTTAATATCAACAGCTAGGCAAGCGGGGAGGCTTAGATGATTAATGCACATGTCTTTTATCTCATCAGGCTCGTTAAATCCAGTTTAGGGCGTTCAATGGACTGACTCTTTCCAGGTGGTCTCAATGTGAGGTCAATGATTTAGGACTGGATGGGTATGGACACTGAACTGCTCTTGTAGTTTCCTTGGAGTCATGTTCACATAACATTTGAACAGTGCTGAAAGTCTTGAACCGGACACTGCACTCAGTATTGTACTAAACCTTCTGAAGGTCATAAACAGAAGACCTGAGATAAAGACACTGCAAAGTAAGTACTGCAATGCCTGAGCCCAGGTAGACGCAGACAGATTAGATGAGGAGGGCATAAGCCAGAGAGGTCCAAACTGTTAGACAAAGAGGGTCATTTTCAATAATGATCACAAGCTTCCAAGCACAACTTTAAATACCGACTGGTATTGATAAGCAGCATATACTTTAGCATGCAAACCTCTTGCGATTACCAAGGCTTGAAAAACAATCCTTAATTAGCACAACATTTGAAGCCCATTTTTAGGATGCCACACACATTTCATGTCCAAGCTCACTTCCTGTGCATCCATCTTGCCCCCAAACAGTCCCGTGTGCTGTAAAGAAAGTGAGTGTGAGGCTGGGGTTCAAATACTAACTGCACAGGCAGTGAACGTGTCATGGTGCGTGCAATGAGATATTCATTTTACAAAGCCTTGGTTATATGGATGGTTACACAGACCAATTACTAGTAATCTTGGGCTACCATACCTAAGAGTAGTGCTAATCAGGGTCAGTGAAACCTGGTGAAAGAGAAGCAAATATTGATCCTGGAACTAATACAGCAAACCAGCTTGAATTGTAATAATAATAATAATAATAATAATAATAATACACAAAGTCTTCATGTTAGTATTGTATCCACTTGAATATTTTGGAAATCAGGGTTTTTTTAAGACTTCCCCACAAGTACCCATTTGGCCACATTTATACTGCAGGCCCTAGTTTGGTGTGGTGGGTATTATAATAGAAATAATACAGTGGTTTAAAAAAATTGGTAGGAAGTAAACATCCATCAAACCCTGAGAAAAGAAGCTGCTGTTTGACCTTCAGAGCGTCAGAGATACGTTTGTGCTGTGTTAATGAAGAACTGATGCACTTCAACACCAGTGTATTCAAGGCTGAGGAGAGGGTTTTAATAAAGTATAGGAGTGGACGATAGGAGCTTCCACCTCATTTAAAGTGCAACAATTTACCTTTCTGGCTGTAGGTCTTTCAAGGGAGCTCTGGACTGGAACCTTCTCTTATTTTTATTGGGTTTTCGTTTATAAATTGATGTATTTTTGGCAGTTTCTTTCACTTTTGTACAGTATCTATATCAGGAGCTTTATCCCAGTCTGTTTATCTGAAGTTGTTTAAATGAATAAATAAACAAAAATCAGTTTTAAAGGGGCAGTGGTGACAAAGCTGGTGCTGATAGGAGCAGCATTGCCAAAATGTGCTCTAAACTTCTAATGTGAATGCTGGCCTAGCCAATGAAGGCTTTTTCCTGTTCTGATTCTAAGTGCAGCCGTTCCTTGGGATCCTGAGGCACAGTGGATATCTATAACATGTTAAGACATGCTGAAGGATAAGTCATGTGCTGGGGACCGGTCTGCAATATCCTGCAGCCATTCCACCTAGGATTAGGAATGGAGGATCTAAGCATTTCCTGTACACCTTGTTGATAATAACGATGCACTATGATAACGTGTGTGGATATTAACCCCTGGATAAAATAAATTACAATACAGCTCAACATTTTGGCCCGGTGGTTCCATTTTACCATAAGCGTAGTCCAATAAATGATATACTTTAATTTGTTTCAATGTATTGGTCTATTGTAATATTCTATTTTAAAATACAGAATTGAGCATTCCCATTATTATTATTATTATTATTATTTTTAATGTTTTAAGTTATATGCATATTACCCAACAATGTTTCATTGTAAAAAATCAGGTCTACTGTTCAGATCTGGGCCTGTTTGAGGCAAATGATGCAAACTGCATGTTTAAGCAGGTTTCTGGAACGACTGCACAAACTGCCATCTGAACAGAGTAGCGTCAAGTGGAATAAGCCCAGCGGTTGGCAAAAGTTCCTGGCATTCTCTCTAAGCCACATCTTATAAGTGAGCTGAAACGCTCACACTAACAGTGCTACAACTGTTAACTTCGAGTGGTTAACGTTGCAGACCACGCTGTATTGTTCTTCATTTTTCAGATCAGGCTGGAAAACAAATTTGTCTGAGGAATGCAGCCAGCCAAAAATGTGCTGAGCACTGACATCAGCATGCATCTGAGGTTAGAGCAAACAGCACAGCAATTACACTGACTTAACACAGGGTGTAAGCCCTCACTGAACATTTCAGAAACATTTACCATTCATTTTAATAGGAAGTCACTGAAACATGTTGTCGTTTGTAAAAGAAAAGAGGAAACACATTCAGCTTGGGACAGATTCAATGGCTTTTCAATTTGAGGAATTGCCTTCAATTCCGTGCATTATAACATTGTCAGCAGTGTCCTGGAGGAAACGTGTTTTTTTTACCCAGCCCATAACCTAACAAATCTGGACTGATGATTTTCAAGTGCCACTTTTAAGCTGCTAAACTTCTTCCATATGAAATACTGGCTTTTCAAAGGCTGTTGTGGTAGCCGATGACAGTGAGATGAAAAGCAATTAGAAACCTGACACTTTGCAAATGCTTCTATGACATATGGGGCAAAACACAAATGCCATTTCAATAAGGAATCACCATTTGCTTTGCACAATTGACGTTTTATTGCTGCTTTGTCTGCTACTGTTGAGCAGTTATTACAAAAATGAACGTCCCTCTGCCAAATTCATAGAACAAGTATTTCCAAATACAGGTACGCTAAAGCTTTGCAAATACAACGCCTTATACTGTAGAAGCTTACCGTGGTCAGTTCGCAGTTTACCATGCTTTTACTATGTATTTACTGAGCTGTTCCATGGTTTGCCAAGGTCGTTTGCCGTACACCATGTAACTCACTACACTTTTTCCATGATATACTGAAGTAAACATTTTTAAAAGGGTCTTCCTTACCCAATGATCTTCAGTGGCACTACACTGACAAAGCAATGGTTCAATACTAAGGGGTTCAAGGCCAGCTACAATGGTATTTATTCCCTGGTTATCGTGCCTATGCAGTCCATCCCTTCCTTACCTCGCTCCGCTCTTAACCCCTTGCGCCCCTGGGGTCCAGCTCAGATCAGCCGAGGCTGTGCACTTCAGTGTGACGAGATTTAAACAGGCCACTTTCGGTGGCTGCACTTTTGGTTGTAATTCACCGACACAGCAAGTACTTCAAGTACAAACGAAAAACACATTTGATCATTCTGGTTTGTGTCATAGTTTACAGTGGGGATTTCATGACTGAGTGGGATGGGTTTGGGGTTTGTTAATATTATTATTGTTACTTATTTATTTTTGTTTATTTTCTTTATGAATTCAATCATGACGTTTTATTCTTACAGTTGTGTTGTGAAGTGCCTTTGGGATCATGAATGATGAAATTAGGTATATAAGTGTAAGTTCTATTTTAATATTTTGACATAACAATGGAATTACAGTGGAAGGGTATCAGTACCTGTGTACATGATGTATTCTCCACTGTGTGCTGCTAATGGTTTGGTTTTGGTAGGGTATCAGTACCTGTGTGCATGATGTATTCTTCATTGTGTGCTGCTAATGGTTTGGTTTTGGTAGGGTATCAGTACCTGTGTGCATGATGTATTCTTCATTGTGTGCTGCTAATGGTTTGGTTTTGGTAGGGTATCAGTACCTGTGTGCATGATGTATTCTTCATTGTGTGCTGCTAATGGTTTGGTTTTGGTAGGGTATCAGTACCTGTGTGCATGATGTATTCTTCATTGTGTGCTGCTAATGGTTTGGTTTTGGTAGGGTATCAGTACCTGTGTGCATGATGTATTCTCCACTGTGTGCTGCTAATGGTTTGGTTTTGGTAGGGTATCAGTACCTGTGTGCTTGATGCATTCTTCATTGTGTGCTGCTAATGGTTTGGTTTTGGTAGGGTATCAGTACCTGTGTGCATGATGTATTCTTCATTGTGTGCTGCTAATGGTTTGGTTTTGGTAGGGTATCAGTACCTGTGTGCATGATGTATTCTTCATTGTGTGCTGCTAATGGTTTGGTTTTGGTAGGGTATCAGTACCTGTGTGCATGATGCATTCTTCATTGTGTGCTGCTAATGGTTTGGTTTTGGTAGGGTATCAGTACCTGTGTGCATGATGTATTCTCCATTGTGTGCTGCTTATGGTTTGGTTTGGGGTTCTTCAGTCTAACACAACTGCTGCAGTAATTAGTCATCTGCATGAAGATTTTGTTTTGACAATAAGAGATCAGAACCCTTTTTGGCATATTTTGAGGGTAAAATGGAAAAACAAATATCCCACCCAATCATTCTGTATTGGGCAATAAATGATACCAATAACTTGGGGGGTGTCTTGCTTAATGAAATGTTTTTGAAGAACAGACAATTATCTATTCATGCATACCAATTTTTTTTAGGATGTGGGTATAATGGACCACAAACCAGCACATGTGTTTCATTTTGGTGTCATTTTCAAGATATGCTAACATCACTGTGATTAATGCCCTAAAGAGCTGACATCACTGATGCATTCTCTGTATAGATCACAAAAAGGAGTTTGCTGATAATCCCGTTCATTCTAACAGAAATAAGCCCCCTTGTTTAGGAGGCATTTGGGCATGTTTGGATTGAAAGATAGAGAAGCAGACATGTACACAACATCTACCTGGTGGTACCAGGTGTCAACACTGATGCTGTGAACGTGGTCATTTTATTACGTGTCAACCTTTTCACAAGCGCGTAAACAGGGGTAAATTCCACAACATAAACGACACGGCAAAAACTCAACATTTATTGCCATCAGGGCCTGCTTTTTTGCTAGAAAGGGGAAAAAACTATTTATGGCTGAAACGCGATTTTTCTGTTATGTATGTAAATAATGATTTACGAAGACGATTATGATTGTTAAGTACCAAGTATCCCTTTAATCCTGCTTTTAACTCATCTACTGATCATTGCGTACAGGCACTGAACAGAAGGTAGGAAGCAATACCCTTTACGGAGAGATACATACATGCATGGAATAGTTTACCAGGTAAAGGAGTAAAAAATATAAGGCAGAATGCCAATAATTAGAAACTGCATTGGGGGAAATGCTGTGCTGGTTGGCAAGGGATAATCCAGACTTAAGTTCTCATTTCCAAACAATTCTTATTTTCAAATTGCAATGCTATACCAGGACACTTCTGTGACACAAAGCTCTTTGGTGTGACAAGTCCAATGCAATTGTATAGGGATATTACACCTTGACTATGTCTACCCCAGTATATAAGGTGTCTGGCCCGTATTTGTGTGAATGTTAACCAGTACTCACTGCTTTATTATGCTCCCACTCAAGGGATTTCAGTTCCTTTGCATTTAAAAGGAACTAAAACCCACAATTTCTTGTTTCCTGACAGAAGTCTATACAACTATAGTATGCAGATTACTGTACATCCAGTAAGATGAATATCTCAAAACAAAGTCCTTTTTATTGAAGTTCTGAGCTTTTTGTCACTGTGTTGTAAAAAGTGATTTTCATTCATTGTATAACTGCTACAAGGAAGCAAGAATGCGAGAATATGCAAGAACACGATGCGCATACAACTCTGGAGCGATATCAATGTGTAATGTGAGAGGTGAGGAGCAGGGCTATTGCATTTTAATAAGGTCAAAACAACATCTTTTTTCATTTGTGCTGTGAGTACATCACAGAATATCACATGGCATGAACACAATGGCGATTTTCTAAAGGCTACAGCCGTGATTTTTAATTTCACTCACCACACAAAAACTCTGGGCTTATTTATCAATATTGCCGGTTATATTTTGTTATATTATTAGTATAGTATAGTATATTAGTATCGTAATAGGGATGAGCTTGTAAACTGTATACAGGTATTTAATTTTGCTGATTTTATGCATTTAAAAGAAAACTGAAAAAGACAAGGTCATGTATTGGCAGTTGACTGAGCTGGGATTGTGGAATTGAATATGTATTAAAGTAGGTCTTTGATATTTCTGCTCCTTGAGGAACTGATATATCTGGACATAAATAATGACTTCCTCTTCCTACAACTCTCTATTTACAGCCACTAATTGGTTTCACAAACTCCGCCTCTGACTATCATCTACTGGTCAAACCGTATAGTAAAAGCTTTCCCATTGGCTTAAAAGAGTCAGCGGGTTTTTGACAGACAGCTAATATATCTAACATCTGAACCAATTGTGAAAGCCTGATTATAGATGTAAGAATAGAAGGGAGGAAGTGGTGTTGAATAGAATAAAAATTGTGCATTGTTATTTGGATAAATATCTGGTATATACCAGGAAACAACAGAAATGGAAAAATAGAGATCAGAAAAAGTATGCCGGGTCAAGTCAGAGAAAAAAAAATACTGAATACAATTTTGTTCCTTTTTAACAAATGATGCCCTTTGCACACTGTGTGATTGCATAAATGTGGAAAGAGTATTTTGTAAATAAAGCTAGATTTAGTTTATAGAGTACACATAGAGCTAGTGTCAAATGGGTAAACACAAACACTGTCAGTCTGAAACCTGCCTGCATAACAACCATGAATTCAGCTGAATTCCTTGAACAGAGTACTGTGCATGGAGGTACTTTGCACAATATTATTCACTGCATGTGCAGACACAATGTCAAAGTCTTTATCTGATCTTACACCCCCAGACAAGACAGCTCTTGGGAAGTAATGGGTTGTCATGCACAAAACAAAGGGCTGACCCCCTTACAGAAACACCAGCCTTAATCCACCAGCAGGGCAACTTTCCTTATCTGATCACTCGAATCCTCCTCAACTTCACCACACGGACTGATGCTTTGATGTGGTGAACACAGGTTACACACACTGGCCGATTAACTAAGCTTTTCCTAAAACGCATAGTTTACACTTTACTTCAAAGCATAAAAATGATAAGACTAGGCAATGGATTCTGCTAGTGCCTTCATCCGTGTACAGCCAGGAAGTGGGTTCAGTTAACTAATTAAGGACCTGTTTGGAATACAGATCTGGATTGGAATGGGTCTTGAGCTGTGCATCTCTACGAGATTTGGTTTCTTTTCCGTCTTCTTTTCAGTGAAAATTGGGGCAAACTTCAGAATGATCTTTTTGAGAATGTTGATGCTTCTCCAGGATGACCAGGGCTCATTATCACCACCACACGGATGTTACAGACTTATAGAAAAAGTTATTCAGCTTTGCATTGTATTAAAAATGTTAATGATTCACACAGTCTGCAAGCTGGATACGCATCAGCACGCATTTTGCATTTTGCATGGGAAAGGAAAACATTGACCTGTCACCAGACACTCCTTTACCAGACCTAGAAAAACAATTCAAATCTTTCCAATACATTAGTCACCACAAACAAGGTATTCATTGTACCGGTGCATTACCATTCAAAGAAAAGATGTGTTACTGCATGTTATACCTGATCATAAACCACACCATGGTACTGCACATGCCACAAAACATCATGTACAGATAAAACAATGTGTAATCGCCCTACAGCGTTAAGATTATCAATCATCCATCACTTCAAAATGTCAGTAGCACATTCTCCAGTGTGCTTAGTTTCTTATAGGTTTTACCTTAACATGTGAAACTGGGCCAAGGGGACTTTCTCTAGGCAAATATTCAGAGACAGGTATGGTTATGGCTGACGCGTTTTTTAAACGAGAGAAACTTTCATGTCCCATTTTAAAGTATCATCTCAAAGATGACTTCTCCAGCAGTTCATTGTCCTGGAGGCATTGATGAAGTATTGGCTCAGAGGGGAGTGAGCCACACTATGCAGGCAGCAGCCAGCCCTAGCCCTGCACAGCAGCGATGCAGGCCGTTCAAGGGGTTAGGAAGCTGTGAGGAAGTAAAGCTTGACATGGTCTAGGTAGGTACAGGCTTTCTAACACCTGTGCCCTCTGGTTTATTGCTGTGTTAAAGAGCTTCTGTTTGACTACAATACCAGTAATTATCACCATGGTGACAGTCACGTCAATGGAAACCATGCACAATTTACAGTAAAAGTAAAATGGACTCCACCATTCTTGCAATTAAAGGACAACATTTATGTACAGAGTGCTATTGTCAACTACAGAACAGGATGAGTGTGATAGGGTAGCTGAGACACACACAGGTAATCATGAAAATCGCATGCAGCCAAGACTTGGGTTCAGTGATTTAGCACAAGTTTATCGTTTGCTGACAGAATAAACTGAATATTTCACAGTCCTCGTGACTCAGGCTTCAAGGGGAGACACAGCTTCCCCTGATACAGAAAAAGAAAACCCAGTAGCAGGCAAGCTTGTCGGCTGTTTTATTTCACAGCACTTCTATTAGCCTGTTTAATAGTACGTATGCCAGTCATGGAACAGCTCCCAACTCAAGCTGTTCCTACAGCCTACTGCCCTGATTATATACTGAAGCAGCCCCCATCGCTCAGCACACTCACAATACTGGGCACTAAAAAACACACAGTACCTTAACTAAACAACCCAATTAAATAATAAACACATGTGATTTAAAACTGGAGAGTGGGGATGTTTCACCCATTCATTAACATAACTACATGACTATAGTGATGAGAAAACCTGAGAAAACCAGGTTTCCAGACCCCATTATGCAAACAGTACTTCCCCTGCATTAAAAGTTAACCCTTTGCTGTGCAGCGTCCAATATGTTTGACATTGAGCATTAAATAGGTATGGGAGCATACCCAGGACACTAAAGGGTTAATACAATTTCAATAAATATTGCTCCACATTCACTTTGTATATTGCACAAAGAAATGTCCCTCTTGCTTAAAAGATCACTGAATTAGGCGCTAAGTATGTAATTATCCATAAGCAAGATTCGCAACCTATTAAACTATCATTGCTGTGCCTGGCAGCTGATGATGAGTACACGTGTGCCAGCCTTTAGGAACTCCAATTATTGAAGTAAATTAAAAAAAGACTTTTCATGTGTAGTGTCCTGTTCTATAGAGCAGTGGCACTCAACTCTGGCCCTCGAGATCTATTCCAGTCCTGGTCTTTATTGCAACCAGGTCAGTGGCAGCTGGTCACCTGACACACAGTGGAAGCACATTCTAATTACAAAACTTTAAGAGTTAATAGACTTGTTTTCCAAAGATTTTTTATTTTACAATTTTTTTTAAAAAATTACAAATGTAACGAAAATACAACCGAAGCAATGAAAAACCGGCGATAAAAAACATCAAAAACATTTTAAAATAAAGATGTGACATCTGGTGGTAGACCATGACAGCCCAAACATAAGTCACACAAACCACATAAAACCATAAGCAAAGTACCATAAACTGAACACACAAACGCACTGGAATTAATATACTGGCGGAAATGGCCTTCCATACTTAATTACATAAACAAAATTACGGTATCAAAATAGTTAAATACAGAAAGATAGTGCAAATAGCAAAGTCACAATCCACATACAATCTTGCAAAGAGAACAAGTTCAGTGATTGTCACATCACCATGTTTCAAAACAATCAATGGATGTAAAAATGACTGACAATTTAATCCCAATGTATTACATTTACTATGGACTTTGACAGTAAATGACTATTTTACAGCACAAAAAGATTAAAGCTGTCAGTTCAACAGTTGTCTTACCTTTATTTGTAAATAAAGTCTATCCTCTCCTCTGAGATGCGAAATGGTCAATGACACAATCATGCCAGCAGGAATTCTTCTGCAGTGCCTTCATGATTCCCTTCTCAATACACAGGATCGCCAAGTTCTTTAGTCGTTCTTGTCCCATTGTGTTTCTGGTATTACTTTTTAGTCTCTTGAGACAGGAGAAGCTCCTTTCCACACCAGCTGAAGTTGCACCTCTTGTCATTACTAAAGGAATGAGCTTGTAAAGCTGGTGCATAGCTTTGTCAGACTGTGATCTTTGTAGTACCGCAGCAGATCTGCAATTTTGCCACTCTCACCTTATAGCTCCCTGTCCAAGTAAAAAAAACGTGTAGCTCTGTTTTTAAGCAATACATGTCAAAGAATCGTCCATATACTCTGTTCAGGGAATCAAATGCTTCATCTGGAAATTCCCTATTCATTGTAGCAAACTTAGAATTTAGTAGGTCAATGATTCCTATTCATTGTAGCAAACTTAGAATTTAGTAGGTCAATGAATCGCGTTTCCTCCACACATTGTGAATTTGAAGTATTATATTATAAAATATACTGCTACTTTACCTATTCCATCAGTCAAGCGTTTTAAAATAGCCCTGTTTTTTCTTACAGTTTCATTGTGTTTTGCAACTTGAATTCGAGAGCTTTCATCTAGAACATTCTCAATTCGAGTTTGGCCCAATACCAGTCAGTCGATCTACCACGTTCTCCATTTTGCTTTAAATAACAGTTTTCAATAACACTGTCTGGTATCTAAATACTGTTTTTCATTATTGACTTCTTACAAAAGTTGTGCAGTTGGGCAGGGTGTTGTCTGAGGCACCACTAGCTAGCCCATGACTCGCACATGCTCAGCACAAGCATCATTACATGACAGTACACCGGACACACAAGGGAGGCTGGCCTCCTCTGTTAAAAAAAAAAGAATGCGATTCATCCAATGAAAACCTGTTTGTAGGGTCAGGTGACTGTTGGCAACTTGCATTAGAGTGATAGGGAAAACCAACAGAGCTGTGCCTCCGCCTAACTGCAAGGTGTGAGTTTAAGGTGTTGGTATAATCATCATCATCATCATATTATTATTATTATTATTATTATTATTATTATTATTATTATTATTATTATTATTATTATTATTATTATAAGTATAATGATGATGATGATGATATTTCTGGGGAGGCACTGCCTCCCTTGTCTCCTCTAAGGAGCCTCTACTGAACCAGGTCCTCAATTAGTTAATTGCCTCTCAACAGCTTCAATTAACTACATTAGAACCTGCTTGGAGTAAAAACCTGGACTGGATTAGATCTTGAGGGAAAGAGTTGAGTACCACTGCTTTAGAGTATAATCAAAACCTTTTAATATCACTTCAAAGAGACTGAGCACACAAAGTGACAACAAGCATAAAAACGTGTTGATAGGACAAACATGCCTGTTTACTCAAATATATTTCTTGGTATTGTTTAGATTAAACAGCATTCATTAATACTGCACATAGACAGTCTATTACAGTTTACATGAACAACGTCATTCAAAAACGTAAGAAAGTGGCAAGCATACACTTTGCAGTGCTCTGCTGCATGCTATATAGTGTTACTGTTCTTTGTATCTCAGAACATATCAATTACCCAATACTCAGTACTTTAAAATAGGACACCCTGATACTGTATGAGTGACCTACCTGGATGCGACCTGAACTGACCCCAACCTGAAATTCTAAACACAGGTTTATATACAGTCTTGTGGTGCTAGGGGTATCTCTGATTAAAGCTTGGTTCCCTTTAAACATTTAGGGTTACTTCTCATCTCTTATAACACAAACAAAACAGGTGCTTTATACTGTATTTTGAATGTAAATAAGAATGTGTGTATATTGTAGCGGGCACAGCAATCATTGGAGACACACACCAAAGCTCTCAGGTACCATTCAGTTTTATTAAGCAGCCAACAGCAAGTCAGCATCATCCACAAACTTAACACATCCACGCAGACAGCCCTTCCCCCACCCCAGAGCACCCCTCCGCCTGTCAAGGTGACATTCCCATACTACCAAATCAACCCACCCTGACCCTAACCCAACCCCAACCCTAGCCTTAAGCAACCCCAGCCCTAAAACCTAACCCTAACCCAATACCTAACCATTAAGAATCATCTGATGCCCTCAGGACACTTTCTAGTGGATATTCCATTGTGCTGCTGCCTTTTACAATATTTTAGATTTTGTTAAATTAAATTTGGATAAGGCACTTTAAAATTAAAGACCTTCTTCACGAAAGCCTCCAATTTACAAGACACTTTCTAGGATTTTTTTTCCCCCCCTGATTGAGACACTTCTTGTTTGTGACATCATTTTCTACAGAAAACCCACCCAAACTCTTTCTACCGTCACTCAAATCAGGACAGACAGGCAGCTTCTGTATGGATTATCATCAGCATGGTATAATACATGACAAGACACTACTGGCAGTGTGGTAGCAGACACAAAGCAGGCTAAAGTCCATCAAAATAATAATAATAATAATAATAATAATAATAATAATAATAATAATAATAATAATAATAATAATAATAATAATAACCGTTTCACTTTGATTTACTTTGAGAGGGATGGGAAACATTAAGAGTATTTATTTATGTATTTATTTTAATTACATTTAAATTACTCCTGGGTGTTCAGCTATAACCAAATGCAGCATGACTACGTGGTTATTTTGTAATCTATGAAGTATGTTTTAAAAAAAAAAAAATAATCGCTGTTGTTCCATAATGTACCGGTACTAAGTAAATGCATAACGAGAAGTTTTTGCTACCACTTACCTGCAGTAGTACACCAAGTCCAAGGGCTAACCCTGTCCCTTCGTCTTTCAGCTGTGTGATGTGCGTTCAGGTTTCTGTGTGAACATGTGACCGTGTTATTGTGCGGCTGTCCATGTGACCTGTTGGTTGCCTGAGCTTGGCGGGGCTACAGCTCTGAACACATCACTCACTGCTAATCCTGTGGAAGAAAGAGAGGGCAGGCTGAATAGCAGCTACAGAGGCTCGCGCAGCCTTTAGCACGCCGGTGTTTTAGCGAACCTGCATCCAGCTGAAGAAAGATACCGCCTACTTGAACACAGACCCGAAGTTCCAGAAGAGGCAGAAAGCAAGAAGAATTATACCGCTTTGCTCTTGTAGCAAATTTCTTGTATTTTGCTTTGTTGGATCTTCTGGCTTTTGCGATTGCACTACCCTGCTGACTGAGAAGGATGTCTGAGTTTTAATTAGCTTTGCAACAGAACTTGAATGCTTCGCTGCCGTGTGGATTGAGGTAACGTGTTTCTGTGTCTGTACTGTTGTTAACGTGTTTCAGTTTGTAGCCGTGAACTCTGCATCTATTTTCACTTGTTGCTAGGCTCTTTTCCAAGTGCTTAAATTATGTAAGACGTGAAAAGATCTTAAAACAACCGGCGTAGCTAATACATTTCACTGCATCTGTTCCGTGTTCTCAGGGATCGAAAACATAATGGCATAGATAAACGCGTTTAGGCGAGCAGAGCTAATACAGCGCGATTACATTTTTTGAAGTGTACACATTTTGGTTTTTAGACACGGCAACGACCACTTGTCACTGCAAAAAATAAATGCTGACACCCACGTCTTGTGTTACCAATTTGATCCCGTAAACTATTTGTTTGAGAGCAACCAGTTTATACTAATGAGAAATAGTCCAGTGCATTATCCTAAAGATACAATAAGGCATAATAATAATCATAATAATAATAATAATAATAATAATAATAATAATAATAATAATAATAATAATAATAATACGTCAAGTATTAAACGAAATTAAGACTGGCATTTTAAAAGGCATTTTTGTTGCGTACAGTGACCAATTGTGTTGTCTTGTAATACTGTACAGAATTGCAAGTAAACCATATATATATATATATATATATATATATATATATATATATATATATATATATATAATTTGCTAGTTTTCTTTGTATTTCTCCGAAATGTTTATTTTTCTGCAGTGTTTAGTGAATGAAACATTTTAAGCCTCGCTTTGTGTTTTATTGATGCACTGTGTGTTATTGCACTGTGTGTCTCCATGTTCATTGTGTAAGATGAGATGCCCCCACCCAAAAGCAGATCTTTTGTGCAAATTATTTTTGGTACTTGGAATTTCCTGTGTCTTTATACAAAGTAGCACTGTATATGCTACAACGAGAGTGTTTGACAACCAGAAAACAATCCGCATAAATGTATGCAATGCAATCTCTCTCCCTCCTCCTCATCGTCCTCAGAGTGGATGTAGCAAATATTATATTCCCGCATGTATTTCAATTTCAACCCTTTTCATTCTTTGCAGTACTGAATTTAGTGTTTACTTTTAACTCGATCGTTTGCTTTCAGGTTTTCCTATAAGTAAGTCTACCACTAACGTTTGCAAAATGTTTGACTGCCCAACGAGCTTTTTGATCTTAACATGCAAAATAAACAGCTTCTGCTACGGCCATTGTGTATGCATGTACTGTATGTGCAAAAGGTGAAGCGTGGCTTCATTAAAGCTCCCGACTCGATGACTGGAACGCGAGCTTTCATCCAGCAAATCATGCAGTACCACTTTCCCTGATCCAGGTACATGCTCCTTAAACTTTATCAAGCAAAAAGAAAACGCGTCAACGTGGACTGCCATTCCGGGTTTTAAAAAAAGTACTACAGGGAATAAACTTTAGACTACTAAACTTCATTGAATCCTTGGCAAGCACCCTGCAAACCATTTATTTCCCTCTGTTATTTAAATAATAGAAAGAGAGATAACAGTAGGTGTGTTTGGAACCAATGCATATCACAGTGTTTTATAATCGGAGTAGAGATTACAACACATTACAAGTACTTCCCTATTTGGAGAAAGTGAAGGGAAGTGTGGGGGGTATAAACCATAGAAGCAAAAGCCAACAGAAGCCTGTAAAGGATTCTCAGCTCTTCACAATGCTGTGTTTACTTGGAAGAGGCAGGGGCAGTTTTACAAGGCAAGCCCCTGCAGCTGTACAACAGGTACCTGCATGTTCATTTGTAGTTTCTCAATTAACCCAGTTCAAAGCTGTTGTACAGGGTCAGAGAAATAAAAAGGCTTCTTCAGCACACCTCCATCCCACTAGCCATCTCACTTCACAGTTGGACATGCTTCACCTTTTGGCCCATGCAATATATGCATACACAATGGCCGTAGCAGAAGCTGTTTATTTTGCGATGTTAAGATCAACAAGCTCGTAGGGCAGACAAACATTTTGCAAACATTAGTGGCAGACTTGCTCATAGGAAAGCAAATGATCACTAAAGTGAACACTAAATTCAGTACTGCAAAGAATGAAAAGGGTTGAAATTGAAATACACGAGGGAATATAATATTTGCTACATCCACTCTGAGGACGATGAGGAGGAGGAGGGAGAGAGATTGCATTGCATACCTTTATGCTGATTGCTTTCTGGTTGTCAAACACTCTCGTTGTAGCATATACAGTGCTACTTTGTATAACGACCCAGGAAATTCCAAGTACAAACAATAATTTGCCTTTGTGGACAAGGCTCATTTCCATGTCATTGGAAAGTGCAGGAACAATGTGCTTTCACAAATACAACATGCACTGGGTTAGAGAAATAGGACAAGATAGCAAAGAACTATACAAGAGCTACATTGAAAAATACAGATCTGTGGTATAGATTCATTACAAATGAATACATACCAGTGTATATTTAGGTACTGCAATGGAGTTTAATCATATTGCAGTTTTAGTTCCCACATACAGTAAGACTGTGAATGCTTCTGCATAAGGTTAGTAAAGCTAGGTTGGTTTCCCCTCTTAGTTTCGTTTCCCCTCTGCTGGATAGCAACAGTTGGTATCATTCTGGAATGCTGGTTTGGTGGACTGATGCTGCATGCTAAGTGGAGGAATCCTCTGATGCTGGTGGTAATTTGAGACTGTTATGGTCAGTGGAGGAAGTGCCCTGTCTTGTTTGTTCTGGGGAATAAAGGGTTTCTCTGGAGTGGTGAGTTGGCTTGTTGGTTGACCTGTGGGTTGTCATTGTTAGCTGCCTGACCCTGATTTAGATCAGAGTTCAAGCCCAGTCATAAGGAACCCCTGATGGCAGTAGTGTGGAGTAGAGGTTAGGGCTCTGGACTCTTGACCGGAAGGTCGTGGGTTCAATCCCAGGTGGGGGATGCTGCTGTTGTACCCTTGAGCAAGGTACTTTACCTAGATTGCTCCAGTAAAAAAACCCAACAGTATAAATGGGTAATTGTATGTAAAAAAATAATGTGATATCTTGTAACAATTGTAAGTTGCCCTGGATAAATAGTGTCTTTTTGTTTGGATTGTAAATAAAGTTGGTTGAAATCCATAAGTTTGTGCTAGATATGGCAGGGCTGGGAGTTAGAATTCCTTTGTAATGAGACAGGTGTGGAAGGTGGCCAGGTGTTCATTGATTAATTGGTTGTCATTTAGCCCAGGCCACATGTTATACAAGAGGAGCTGAGAAACCAGTTCCTTTGTTCTTTTTCAAGCCTGGAGATGAATTGGTGGAGAACCCTCACAGCTGCGTGTTTAACCAGGGTGAGCAAACAAGGCAGCCAGCGAGTTCTCACCGTGTATAGAACAGGATAACCACTATAAGGACAGGGATTCATTTAGGGGATTCTATCCCACCCTAGTGTATTTGAGTTCCAGAGGCTGGGTCCCTGGTATATTTTGAGTTCCAGAGGCTGGGTCCCTGGTATATTTTGAGTTCCAGAGGCTGGGTCCCTGGTATATTTTGAGTTCCAGAGGATGGGTCCCTGGTATATTTTGAGTTCCAGAGGCTGGGTCCCTGGTATATTTTGAGTTCCAGAGGCTGGGTCCCTGGTATATTTTGAGTTCCAGAGGCTGGGTCCCTGGTATATTTTGAGTTCCAGAGGCTGGGTCCCTGGTATATTTTGAGTTCCAGAGGCTGGGTCCCTGGTATATTTTGAGTTCCAGAGGCTGGGTCCCTGGTATATTTTTAAGTTCCAGAGGCTGGGTCCCTGGTATATTTTGAGTTCCAGAGGCTGGGTCCCTGGTATATTTTGAGTTCCAGAGGCTGGGTCCCTGGTATATTTTGAGTTCCAGAGGCTGGGTACCTGGACCTCCCTATGTAGTGTACTGCACAGCCGAACTGCTGTAGGCCACTTTTGTTTTGCTAGTTGTGTTTTTACTGTGTTTTGTTTTGATTATTGTAAATCTTTGTAAATAAATCCTGAGTGCCTGTGTGGCTACAGCCTCCAGTCTCTCTCCTATCTGTCAGTTGATACTCATGTCCCTATTACAAGCCCATAATTAGATTTATATATATTTATATATATAATTGTTATTAAGGGTCTGGCTAAAACAAAATCTTATTATTGTGTGTGTATATATATATATATATATATATATATATATATATATATATATAGTTATTATTATTGTGGCTTCCCGTAGACATTTGTGGTATTGATTTGTAGTTTCTTTGATTATATGATGTTAAATAAAATATCTAAATTCAGTCAATCAATCAGTCAATCTTTATTTTATATAGCGCCTTTCATAGTGGACCACCATCACAAAGCGCTTTACAAGATAGTGAGGAACAATGCATAATACATTAAGTACAGGGCATATTATGTTCATATTACTATTATGTCTGACTCTCTCTCTCTCTCTGTCTCACTCTCACTCTCACTCTCTCTGCTATTGAAGGTCAGTAGATCTGCTCAAAGTGTAGAATTGAGATCCCCTGGCTTTTGAACCATTGGTACTTTCAATTAAAAAGCACGCCCGATTGGTGTGTTGTGTAAACAATAAGTTAAACGTTCTCTGTTCAGAATCATGTACTTGGAGAACACCCTTGTCTCCAATCTCTGCACTAAAGTTAATATTCGCTTGAGAGCTACCACTTCATATGGCGTATTGAATTATCCAAAGATATCCCACGTCTTATGGAGGCAAGGTCTCAGTTGACCAAGTCCATTTCTTTTTGACCGAGGCTACAGTATGTTTCAACTTTCAATCTCAATCTTATTATTGAAATTCCTTGGTAAAAAAAAAAAAAATCTATCAATACTTTCACCAGTGATCTAAGGTGGCTGACATATTGTAGTTATCCTAGCAGCCTGTGATCGAAGTGAGCATCTAGGAACATATAGGGTTAAAAGACTTTATGTAAGATGGGGGGCAAGCCCTTTTAAAGCCTTATAGATTAAAAGTAGCACCTTAAAATCTATCCTAAACCGGACAGGAAGGCAGTGCAAAGATGCTACCACAGGGGTAATGTGTTCTTGTCTCTTAGTCCCTGTTAAAACTCTAGCAGCAGCATTTAGTACAAGTTGCAGATGAGAAATAATATGACTACGAGTACCAGAGAATAGGGCATTGCAGTAATCAGTCCTTGAAGATACAAAAGAATGCATCAGTTTCTCAGCATTTGGTTGGGAAAGAATATTGTTCAATTTGGCAATATTTCTTGGATGAAAGTAATAGATTTATGGTAACATTTCTAATGTGTGGTTCAAAAGAATGATCTAGGTCAAAGATCACTCCTAAGTTTCTCATTTCCACTCTAAATTCAGGAGAGAAGCTGTCAAGGACGAAATCAGACTATATAATAAAATATATATAATTTGGTTGTTTCTGAGATCACAGAATCATCACCTGTTTTATCTGAGTTTAGCCCTAAAGTTTTTTTACATCCATTTTTTGATGTCAGCAAGACAGGTATTCCAAATATTTACAGCAAAGATGTCACCCCGTTTGAGAGATAGATATAAGTGGGTATTATCAGCGTAATGAAAGTTAACTTCATGTCTACAAATAATGTTGCCCAAAGGTAGAATATACAAAGAAAAAAGAATTGGGCCAAAACTCGAGCCCTGTGGGATCTAAGGTGGGTTTCTTGAGCAGAGGTTTTACTACAGCAGTCTTGAATGTGTTAGGAACAGTACACGATAAAAGAGAACTCTTAACAATATTCAAAAAGTGCAGTGTTTATTTTCGAGAATAATGGAGTGTTGACAGCGAGTGTTGATATTATGGTGTTCTTGTGCAGGAAGTACGAGAGAGGATCAATTAAGGGCCTCTTTAGGGAACGGGAAATCCAGCTCGAGGGATGCTTAATGGGAGTAATGTTTACAGAAAAACACACAGGAAAAAAATGGCTTGCCTTTTTACTGCAGAATAACAAGGAGAAAACTAAACTCTAAACTTTGTGTTTTAAAGATGTATCTTTCTTTCTGTTTTGTTTCAATGTGAATGGCTTAGTATTAATGGCCAATAGTTTCCTTTCCATCAGACAAACCGTAGCCTATGTTTCAACCTCATGAAGTAGCAAGATACTTCTTCCCTATTCACAGCAGTGGCATCACTGCTTGACTACCTTTCTAAAACATGAAACCTACATGTTAGAATAAATGACATCCTTACCAGCGTTGTGCTTTTAAAGCAGGCAAAGCTCAGGCTTGAATTTAGTCCTTCTTATTTTCAGGGTGTGGGTTAATAATGTATTTTTGAAGATAATATTGCAAATATGTAACATTTCTATGTGGATTATTTATATATATATATATATATATATATATATATATATATATATATATATATATATATATATAGCTCATTGGGCTTATACATAATGTTATTTACATTTTAAATAGTGAGCAGATAGGTTTATCGATTGTTTGAGTAGTATTTTTCCTTAGGATAACAAAATACTGAGCTCAAGACATGTGATTTCATAAAAACGCCAGGTGCTCAGTGTTTGGTATTTGAGTTGAGTTAAAATTGCCAAAATGAGTTGATTAAGAATCTGTATAAATAGCCATTCGAAAAGACATGATTTTTATTAACGCAAGAACAGCGAAAGATATGACCATGCAGCATGATATCGGCATGATTGAAGGCGGCCTGTCTGTGAGAGATTATTACAGCGAACATAGTAACCTATTATTATTATTATTATTATTATTATTATTATTATTATTAATAAGGCGACTTAATGATTATTAAGGCAGAAACTAGGGTGTGTGAACTATGCATCATCTGCAGAGTCACTAACAATTACGTCTCACCTGAAAGACGGAGCACAAGGAGGTTAAGTGACTTGCTCAGGGTCACACAATGAGTCAGTGGCTGAGGTGGGATTTGAACCGGGGACCTCCTGGTTACAAGCCCTTTTCTTGTAACCTATACCATATAACTGGCGGAGAATTTATTTTGGCTTTATTGGCGGTTTTGATTGGATCTCCAATAATACTTGCACCAATCAGAGGGTTGCATACAGTGCTGGTAGCGATCCTGCCCTCTGACCGACTGGTATTCAGAACAGGTTAAAGAAGCGCTGGAAGAAGGAAAGAATGTGTCAGATGTCAAAATGGATATAAGAATGGCAGTGATGAAGCCAATTTGCTTGAAAACATTAAAGATAGACCGGACATTTCCATCAATGGATTTAAAAAAATCTAGAACTAATGATGTGATCAGAAACCCAGAGGCAGACTGTGCCTGCTACTGTAGTAGGACTGTTCTATTTTTGTGCTATTTGTTTAGAAGGGTTTAATTAAGTAACAGCCCAAATTGTTTAAGGCAGACTTGTTAAAAAGCCGATACATTGTAGATACGACTATTACTGAAGACATCCATTGTGCAGGTATCGCAAAGTCCATTAACAAAACAAAACATTAAAATTAATTAGTTCTGTACCGTATAAAACTGACCTGATTTTACCAGTGCTTGCTAGTCTATTAACCAGTTTAATATTATTTCAAAGCCAATTAAAGCATTTTAGTTCCAGCTTTATTGTTAAGGTTTTCACACGTGGCAATACTGTCCTAGAATAACTACATGGGCGGAGGCAAAAAGTTTGAGAACCGCTGTATTAGATGATTAAATTGCACTGATTATGTAGCCTTCTCCACCACTTATAAAAAGGGTGTCCCTAATTATCTCAGAATTCCACCGTACATTTTCTATTACAAAGCTAGGTATTTCTGCCACAGGACATGTAAGACAGCTTCACCCTGTAATACAGTTCCTCTTATAGCTTTTGTATAAGTGTTTAATAGTCAGCTAGCTCATGCAAACTCAACTGGTTATTCATGAGTAGCAGGAAACAGTAGGAAGCCTGCCCTGTGAAGCATAGAGCAATAGTAATAATAAAGAAATGGAAACAGACCAAAGCATTTGAGGATTGCATTTCTTAACAGACGATATGAATTCACTGCTCCACCTACATACTACACTAAAAAAAAAAAAAAAAAAACCCAAGCAAATGATTTACATAACATTTCCTTATGCTGCAAATGACCTCCAGAACTGATTAGACTTAGTGATACAAATAAGACATTAATCATTAGAAAAATATGTTATAAAGCATTCCTTTAATTGCCAGTTGCTATGGTCACTAATCCAGCAGCCAACGTCAGCTGCTGCAGAAACACACTGCTGGCACTTTCAGTCCATTCCAAACCAGGTCTTAATTATTCAATTAGGCTGCATTATAACATTTCATGAAATTAGTGTACAGTGTAACCCAGCCACCAGGTAACTGACTCTGAACTGTGTATGGCTGGGTGTGGAAAAGTGGTAAGTGGTAGCAGGTGGTATAGCAGGTGGTAGTGCGGATACAGTAATTCCAAAAACACACAGACAACAAAGTACGGGTGAGAATGATTGATTTAATGATTATAAATCCAATGGTCTGATGACCAGCCAGTAAATAATAAAGAGCTGGCAATACACAACAATGTGTATTGCACAGTAATGAAACAAAGGGTTGCAGTCCCGCAAATAATAGACACGGTACAAAACACACACAATTAGACACACACGATCACTGTTCCAAAGTGAGTGCTCTCAGTGCTTGTGGTGAAGTACAAGATAATACGTGCTATTAGTGACACAGGTGCTGATAACAATGTTTATTCGTGACGGTAGTGCAGTGCTGGCCCTTGGCGACAGCTCCGGATCTGTGTTTAGCCGTCTAGTGATAACAAACACAGACAATTACTAAACAGACAAACAAAACAAAACACTCACAAACTCCTTTCGGTTTATTGTTTTGGGCAATCTCCCGGTCCTTCCAGTTTCCTCCTAACAAAACCCAAGCGAAGGAAAAGATTTTCAATTCTCCAGCCCCTTTTATGCGATTATGCATAACCCCTTGGTAAACGATTGCAGCTGATTCTATTGCCTGCAGCTGCTACCTCGTTTACCTTCCAGGTCAATACATTCTTACACTGGAGTCTCGTCTTTTTCCAGGCTGATTGACTTCCCGACCCAGGGAATGAACTGTCAGGACAACCTGTCCAAAGCCTTTCCCTTTCGCTACTTTGAATCCTCACAGGTCGAGAGGGAGATTTACAACCAGAACTCATTATATTTCCGTCACACTGGGGTATTAACATTGCCGTGACTTAGAGTAAGTAGCGGGGTTCGAAAAAATATAGCGATATACGTCCACACGTACCTGTCATTTTTCTTTTCGTAGTTTGTACACTTACAAGTTTAAAGTCTGTTTCAAAGCTCTTTTCAAAATGGCCGCTCTAGTGCACTGGGGTTTGAGATCTGTCCTCTAAATCACTGCAGGAAAAGCAATAATAAGAATGAAAGAACAACAACATGCTCTGGCTTTTCTTGTTGTAGCAGCACGTGGGGATGTGGAACGCTAGATGTTTCAGAAGCCCGCTACTTACTCTTAACTGTGTGTCTGTGTTTTTCTATGATGTTTTTACAATATTTTGAACAGGGATAAAACTATTGTATTTGTGTTATACTGCTAGTCAGTAAGTTTTGACTGAGAAACAGGCATTTACCTGTCTTCTCTGTTTTCGCAGATGCTGAAGAGATGGAGCTGAGCTGCAGAGAAGTGCCCCTCTATGTAAGTAGTGCTGTGTGCTCCACAGACTAGACCCTGGGTGCTTTACCAGGCTGCTTCAGAGTCCGAGTTGAATTGAGACACACGTGAAACAGAAGAACACGGGTCATTGTTTCTGTAACACGCTGAGTAACTTCAGCTTCATCAGACCAGCATTACAGAGGACGAGGTTCATTGACATTCTGGCTCAAAAAACAACAAACAATAAATAATTACCTTCTTGTTGTTTTTTTTTTGTTAAAGTGTTACGGAACCCCCTGCAGTATTTAAAAGATTACACGTTACTTTACCTTTGCTGTATCCAGTTTTGTATTTTTATTCACACCTCATAGGTAAGTCAATTAGTGATTGTTTGTTTTTTTGGTTTGTTCTCGGGAACGTTCTCCAGGAGAATGAGAATTTGTCTTCGGAACAAGTTCCAAGTAGAACACTTGTACAATCTAGCCAGAAATAACTTAGTTGCAGTGCTTGTTCTGAGTAGTTGTCTTGCTGGCAAAGTTATTTCCAGTCCAAACAGTCTCTGATCTTTAGGATAAAAATAAAAGAAAAAACCCAAACAATGGAGAACAGTCTAGAGATTTTTTTGGGTGTGTCATTCATTGACACTAAAGGAATCTGTAATGCTGTCTAAATATATCTGCACAGCTCTCTGAATGGTATTATTGTAGCCACAAGGTCAACCTTTATTATCAAAAGTGTAACTGCAAATAAAACTTGAGGGACCCTGTGAACGGGCAGCGTTGTGGTGAAGCTTTTAACGGCTGTAAAAATAGCAGCAGAGGCCAAATGTGGCAGTTTTGTGCCTATTTATTTACAAACAAAAACAGCATACCTGTTCATCAAAGTAAATGGGTACTGTGTCTTTAAATATCTCACAGCTATATACAACAGAGCCCAGGCAGAGCAAAGTTATAAATAGGCTTGCTACTATTCGATTTTTGGGAATTCGGTGTTTAATGAGCTTTACTGATTTAATATAGAAAAGTAGCAAGCCTAGTTATAAACTAGTGGTATACATCTTAACAGAGAGAGCCCAGGCAGGGCAAGGTTATAAACTAGTGGTATACTTATTAACAGAGAGAGCCCAGGCAGAGCAAGGTAACTAGTGGTTACTTGTTAACAGATTTAGGACTACACCACTGGCTAGCAACAGAAAGGGTCTTTAGAAGAGGAGCAATGTGAGGATCTTGTTCTTTATTGAGGGGTGTCACAGTATGGGGTGAGATGGAGGCACCTGTTTGTCTGCCTGTCTCTCTGCCTGTATGTCACAATATGTTTTTACATTTACCTAGAGAAGCGCTTTGTCTATGGGAAACGGTGTGGCCGTCAGTATGTTTGAAAAGCTCTCGTGCTGTTGCCCAGTGTCTGGGTCCAGTATGCCAAGTGCCACCCCACTAGTTCAGTAATTACACTAAATTGCTTACTAAGGAAATACTAAATTAGCACCACTCCCAGTGTCTGCTCTCCTAGGGCTATGTGACTGCCAGCATTGTAAATTGTATGGTTTTATTAAATCATCCAAATTATTTTTGTAATGTTTAAGTAAATACAGGGGTGTATTTTCTATTGGTATTTGTGTATTTTCCAATGAAAACGTTGAATGTGTGGTTCTAGTATCTAGTTACACGCATACTAATTTAAGGGTGATATTATATGCAGCTGTAAACAGCCACTGCTTGCGTTTTCTGATAAATATCTGCAGAAGGATGTGTCTTCTACATCTCTATCAGAAGGGCTTCCTTGATGGTAGCTAGCTAGCTATTAAATATGTTTATTGGTGGCTTGGCGATTGTGGAGCACATTCATGACGTACCTTGTGTGAATAATTTCATTCCATTAGCTGAGTCATAACTTTTGCTGAAGAATGTATGATTTAGAAATCATCCTGCTAATTACCGGTGCATCTATTTTTATAAAATGTCTGAAGGGAAAGGTTCATTTCTGGTATTATCACTCATTTTTCTTGGCCATTTAAGTAGTAATAAGTACCATATTTTTTCTGTATATACGTTTTTTCTATATATTCTATATATATATATATATATATATATATATATATATATATATATATATATATATATATATATATATATATATATAGTATACGGGCAAACCCTGAAACTGGGTGGATCTAGGAGTGCCCAACAGTGCCCGGTCAAAGTCCGAAATGAATCGCAGAGATATTTCATTGTATGTTTTCAGGGGACGGAGACTCACTCACTCACTCACTCACTCATCTCACTCACTCACTCATCTCACTCACTCATCTCACTCACTCACTCATCTCACTCACTCACTCACTCACTCATCTCACTCACTCATCTCACTCACTCACTCATCTCACTCACTCACTCATCTCACTCACTCACTAAACTCACTCATCTCACTCACTCACTAAACTCACTCATCTCACTCACTCATCTCACTCACTCACTTATCTCACTCATCTCACTCATCTCACTCACTCATCTCACTCACTCACTCATCTCACTCATCTCACTCACTCATCTCACTCACTCATCTCACTCATCTCACTCACTCACTCACTCACTCACTCATTCATCTCACTCATCTCACTCACTCATCTCACTCACTCACTCATCTCACTCACTCACTAACTCACTCATCTCACTCACTCACTTATCTCACTCATCTCACTCACTCACTCACTCACTCACTAACTCACTCATCTCATCTCATCTCATCTCATCTCACTCATCTCATTCATAAAAACTATACAGGAAGTCCGGTTTCAGAAAATAGGCATATATTTAAAATGTATTTTTATTTACGACATGACCATATGAAATATTTAAGGACATATAAGACTAATTTATTTTAAACACATTATTAAAATCTCGATATGTATTACGTACTTAACTTACACTCTCAGTCACTCCCCTGAGTACGCTCTCCAACTGCTTGTCATGAACAGTGTCAAACGTGAATCAGCTAATCATTCATGTTCCACCCAGTAACTGCATCCATCTCTCTGATTGGACAGTTCAATACAACAGTTTTTTCCAGTTTTTCATTAAGTATATGGAAAATTAAAAAGCGGTATGTCAGAGGAAAGAGGAACACACATTGGAGAAACTGTTTGCTGTTGTTCACCAAAAAGCGAGGCTGATCAAAATATTGCCTTTGGCAGGTAAAGAGTTTATGGGTTACTTTTTGTACTGTAAAGCTGCCCACTTAAGATACAGTATTTGTGAATGTATGAACATCTATTTCGATAATGTAGTTCCCATGTTGCAAACAGATGCAGCTGACAGACTGAGTTCCTATTATCGCTTTGGATGCTGTGTCAGAAAGCTGAAAAGTGGAATTTGGAGTTGAGCCAACTGACAGGGTGCTGTATGATCAGGACTAGAAGACAGCTGGGATTGAGTCCCAGGCTTCTTTTTCATTGAATTATGTCTAATCAAATAGACACAAATAAAAGACCAAACAATGAATCGCAGTTTTCCTGTTCTCTAGAAACAAGGCCAATGGTTCCCAGCCGGGGGTCAGTGGACCCCTGATGATTGGAAAAGGTTGCTCAGGGGGTCTCCAGGAAATTCTAGAAACTTCTCTTTTGTAAAACAGCATTTATATTTAATGAACAGAAAACAGAAATCTTTCACTGCCGTAGAGGAAGCATGTCTTGTGAGACAACATAGATTTGTCACAGTTTTCTATTGGGGGTTCCTATTCAGAATACTGTAGTGAAGTTCAGTTATAAACATAAATTACCTGTACAGTAGTTACTGTCTGGAGAGCCAGATCCAGGAGTTCATTATAACTGAATGAATGGCGTATTTTCAGGTGAAAAGCACTGAGAGGTGGGTGTGCGGTGGGAGAGGTGAAAGTGATTGCTTGATTCTTTCTGTTTTCCCAACAACATGGAACTCTCTGACCTCAGCGTTCACCCTCTAGTGTGGATTTCCTTGCCAAACTGTTTCATAATTGATCCCTTCATCATAAATTATGTCAATTTCTCCAGCTTCTAGCACTATCTCTAGGAAAACATTCTCAGACCACATGACTTGAGAGCTATTTTCCATTTGTGTTTACCAACTGTATCGCACAGCCACCAGGTCTAAAATCCATGCTTACATCAAGCGCAGACTTTTAAATCCAAATAAATCAAACCCTTACTGACTTATCTGGTTTCCTGTTAATAGGGATATTTTGCACATTCTGTTCCCTAGTTATTCAATCATTTCTGGCTTTTCTTTTTTTTTTTTTACTCTGGCATCATATGAAGTTCTCATTGACTTTGCTGAAACAATTTTCCTGGTTTTTTTCCATGCAGACAGAATAGCTGACAATTCCATTACATTCCAAGAGTTTCCCTTTCTTCCGAGCTCGTGCGAGTGAGCCTCTTTTATCTGTGATTTACATTTCAGAGCTAATTTGTGCCCACCCTTCTCTTTTCTGCCACTTCCAAAGATTATAATTACGGGAAGTAATCGAATACCTTTGGCTTTGACAAAACGTGGGATCACCATCACTGGAGCAGAAAAGGGTGTTCCTCCAGAAGAGTAGTATAGCTTCCCACATGAAAGATCACCTGGATGACAATAGGATCTTTCCCTCATAAGACTGTCCCTTATTAAGGTACTTGCTGAGCTCAGTGTTGAGTGCTGCATGGGGAACCATTGTGTAACATCATTCCATATAGTAACTGTTGATAGGTATGAAACTTTACTTTGGTTTTGCACATTTCACCTTTTCTTGGATGTAATTTTTAGTCTCTTACTTGCTGTTTGAACATAAAAATCATTATATATCTCCCTTGCATCCCTTACTATCCATAACAAACCTTGCAGTAAATTGCATTTTTAAAGTTTAATTTCCTGGTCCACCAAAAAGGGTCTTCTGAAGAAACTGTGTATTTCTCAGAGCAGAGTGCGCTCTGTGCAGACCAGAGTGCCGTGCACAGCTCTGCAAGAACACATCCTGTTAAACAAGAAACACAGACACTGGTATATCAATAGTGTGTGTGTGTGTATATATATATATATATATATATATATATATATATATATATATATACAGTACTGTGCAAAAGTTTTAGGCAGGTGTGAAAAAATGCTGTAAATTAAGAATGCTTTCAAAAATAGACATGTTATTAGATTATATTTATCAATTAACTAAATGCAAAGTGAGTGAACAGAAGAAAAATCTAAATCAAATCCATATTTGGTGTGACCACCCTTTGCCTTCAAAACAGCATCAAGCATCAATTCTTCTAGGTACACTTGCACACAGTTTTTGAAGGAACTCGGCAGGTAGGTTGGCCCAAACATCTTGGAGAACTAACCACAGTTCTTCTGTGGATTTAGGCAGCCTCAGTTGCTTCTCTCTCTTCATGTAATCCCAGACAGACTCGATGATGTTGAGATCAGGGCTCTGTGGGGGCCATACCATCACTTCCAGGACTCCTTGTTCTTCTTTACGCTGAAGATAGTTCTTAATGACTTTCGCTGTATGTTTGGGGTCTTTGTCATGCTGCAGAATAAATTTGGGGCCAATCAGATGCCTCCCTGATGGTATTGCATGATGGATAAGAATCTGCCTGTACTTCTCAGCATTGAGGAGACCATTAATTCTGACCAAATCCCCAACTCCATTTGCAGAAATGCAGCCCCAAACTTGCAAGGAACCTCCACCATGCTTCACTGTTGCCTACAGACACTCATTCGTGTACGCTCTCCAGCCCTTCGGCGAACAAACTGCCTTCTGCTACAGCCAAATATTTCAAATTTTGACTCATCAGTCCAGAGCACCTGCTGCCATTTTTCTGCACCCCAGTTCCTGTGTTTTCGTGCATAGTTGAGTCGCTTGGCCTTGTTTCCACGTCGGAGGTATGGCTTTTTGGCCGCAAGTCTTCCATGAAGGCCACTTCTGACCAGACTTCTCCGGACAGTAGATGGGTGTACCAGGGTCCCACTGTTTTCTGCCAGTTCTGAGCTGATGGCACTGCTGGACATCTTCCGATTGCGAAGGGAAGTAAGCATGATGTATCTTTCATCTGCTGCAGTAAGTTTCCTTGGCCGACCACTGCGTCTACGGTCCTCAACGTTGCCCGTTTCTTTGTGCTTCTTCAAAAGAGCTTGGACAGCACATCTGGAAACCCCTGTCTGCCTTGAAATTTCTGCCTGGGAGAGACCTTGCTGATGCAAGAGACCTTGTGTCGTGTTGCTGTGCTCAGTCTTGCCATGGTGTATGACTTTTGACAGTAAACTGTCTTCAGCAACCTCACCTTGTTAGCTGAGTTTGGCTGTTCCTCACCCAGTTTTATTCCTCCTACACAGCTGTTTCTGTTTCAGTTAATGATTGTGTTTCAACCTACATATTGAATTGATGATCATTAGCACCTGTTTTGTATAATTGTTTAATCATACACCTGACTATATGCCTACAAAATCCCTGACTTTGTGCAAGTGTACCTAGAAGAATTGATGCTGTTTTGAAGGCAAAGGGTGGTCACACCAAATATGGATTTGATTTAGATGTTTCTTCTGTTCACTCACTTTGCATTTAGTTAATTGATAAATATAATCTATTAACATGTCTATTTTTGAAAGCATTCTTACTTTACAGCATTTATGCTTTATGCTGGAAAAATATGTATCCTTTTCTTTCCAGTGTTTATTGTGTGAATGTTTTCTTTTCAAAAAAATTACTATTTGTAGTTTAGAAATCATATGCACACGCACATCATATAGAGTAATAGAGTAGGAGTAATGATGTGGTGTAGTTTTCAAGACATTTCACATTCTTTCAGTGGCCAGTCTGGGCTGTTTTGACTTGGTCTGTGAGAATAAATGACCTAAAGGATTCTCTGTATTTATACAAGGAATAATTACATTTTACAATATGTCACACTTATGCTTCAAAAATATATTGCATTAACGTACAATTCCTTGGTGTTTGTTTCCTAGCTTTCCGTCAGTTAAATGAGCCCTATGCACATTCTAATTGTTGACCAGTTTGTTTACAGTTCATGGGCTTGCCTTGTCCTTTTGTCACCCTGTAGTAGAAGAAGGATTTAAATGTTCAAACTCTTTTTAAGCCCAGGAAGCAACATATAATTAAAAAAAGTTATAAACACTAAAACCCATTTATATCAAATGTAAAATATATTCAATTATGTGTAACAGTACTGCAACCCAAGTATCCATAGCACCCCTTGGTTATTGCTGACACTAACTCTGTCTGAATGAAAGCTTTCCCACTGGGCAGGATTTGTTCTGATTAACTCATCAGGTTCTGGGATGCACCTGCAAAGTGAGATCAGGCGGCTGGGATATTCCTTCTTTTATTTGTGGTTATGAATCGTGTGCTCTGGAATGGTTCTGGACTGAGCTCCACTCTGTTAATCCACAGTGTAGAGAGGGCACAAGCATTTGCAATGTGTGCTTCCCCAGGAGAGACTGTGGTGTGTCCCACAGTACAGTGAAGGCTAGTTGTCATTAGCTTTGAGGTGCTGGGCATGAGGCAGGCAAGAGGATTTTTGTGTTCAGTTTCACTCTATTGACCTGCTGAATGAACTGCTATTTTTGGCCACAGCACATACTGTAAGCTTGATGAAGACGGTAATCTTCTGGTTCCGTTGTTTAAAAAATGGTTGTTTATTTCATGGTTATTCTCTGTCAACTTGTGGCCAATTAGAGAATGCATCTTTACCAATTTTCATTAACTGAATTTTCCTCTTCGAGTTCCTGCGCAGTAATCCAGTATGAAAACATTGTTTTTGTTTTTCATTCAGGTTCATTTATGAAAGCCTTGGCTAGTCATGATTTTTCAGAGGTCCTGATTTAAACAGAAGCTTTTTTACAACAGGAACAGAGCTGCATTGACATTTGCAGATGCCAGTTATGAGTGCTGGGAGTGCTTTTCTGTCCATTTACCTTTCCTATTGTAGCAGTGCTCTGCTTACAGCATGTGCAGCTTCAGAGTGTGCCTTTTTGCCTGTGGCATCACTTTGTTTAATCTAATTGTGGCAATGCATTAACCCATAATTGCTCTAGCACACATAAACCAGTGTACAAACTTGGCTGGGTGAAAACGTCCAAGAACTAACTGAAACCAGATATGGGCAATTTCATTTCAAGTATTCTTGTACTGTATGTTAGACATTCAGTCATAATCTTCTCAGTTTAATCACAAAAAAGTACCAATTTAGATACATGAAACCATTTGTTTCACTTCAATGGTAGATAACGGGCTAGGGGAAATTTACTCAAAGCTTTTACTCCAGTATAATTTGTACGAATGTTTGTGAAGGTAAAATACACCATGTTGCAAACCTAATATTCATATTAAAGTGCTTCAGAATGTACTCTGTGTTGATTATTTATATATATATATATATATATATACACACACACACACAAAGTTATTTAAAGAATGATTTTCAGTCGTGTTTTTATGAATAATATTAAGTTTCATATTCAGGAAACGGCTTCATTAATCCAAGTCTAGAACAGTTCCCTGAATATCAAACTGTATTTTATCAATAAAAATACTTGAAATTGGTTGTTGGCAAAAAAAAGCCCTTGAAATGATGAGATATGAAGAAATCCCATGGGATGCATTTAGCCCTGTCACCATGGAGATGCTTTCAGCTGGACCGGACTGACCTTTGTATCTCAAGCCTGGAGCTCTGCTTTGTGTCACTATGGTAAAAGTAACAGAATTGGAAAGAAAGGAAGCTGATCTCTAGAGCCATAAATCTGCAAATATTAGGCTGATTTGTTTGTATTGGTGACGTTTATTGTCCCAGTGCACCCAACTGTGATGCTTTCCATTTGTGTAGCAGCTGACAGCCTTGTGCCCTTATCACTGATGATGCATTTCACAGTAATAGGATCCTGGGCAGCGTGTCGCTGGCTTTTTTAATGAATCCACCTTGCTCTACCAGCCAACCCTTCTGTGTAAATACTAAATTAAAGATATCATGAAAAAGGAGATCAGGGTGAGAACCTTCCGCTAGTGCTGGCTTTCAGAACTCCCCTTGTTCTGGTATATTATTGAAATCAACAATTATTGAATTCAGTATTTTGAACAATCTGCTCTAAATCTGCTCTGAACTGACCACTTGAATAAGTCTCACCTGTGTCTCTAGCATTGGCTATTAGGAGTTGTTTGTGCAGCTATAAGGGAAGGAACAATGTGCTTAACAGGGATTGATCAAACTCCAGGCTACTGAATCATTCAAGTAATAGACTTAATTGATGGTAGTTTCGAAACCCAGGACTGGGTGCAGAGCTGCGTAATGTGAGTTTCTAACCCTGGAGATCACCACCATGACCTACATCCAATGTATGTACATATTGAAATTAAAATGTCACGTGGCTTCAAGTTCACTGGGACAGTTTGGGACAGCTCAGGGTTTTAAAGGTGCATCACCAAACATTCTGCTACTTGTAGCCCATCTCTGAAATAAAACAGGTAGACTGAAGTTACATCAGTGTGTAAATTGCCTTTTTATTTAATTTTTTTTTTAAAGTAGTCGCCAATTAGTTTTTTGTGTTTTCTCCCCAATTTAGTAGTGTCCAATTGTATTTTTTTTTTAGTGCTCAGCTCACCGCTACCACCCCTGCACTGACTTGGGAGCGGTGAAGACGAACAAACGCTGTCCTCTGAAGCATGTGCTGTCAGTCGACCGCTTCTTTTCACTCTGCAGGCCCGCCATGCAGCCAACCCAGAGCTACAGCGTCGGAGGACAACGCAGCTCTGAGCAGCTTACAGGCAAGCCTGCAGACGCCTAGCCAGACCACAGGGGTCGCTGGTGCGCGGTGAGCCGAGGACACTCTGGCCAACCTAACCCTCCCTCCCCCCGGATGGCGCTCAGCCAATTGTGCGCCGCACCCTGGGAGCTCCAGTCCTCGGTCGGTGAAGGAATAGCCTGGATTTGAACCGGCAACGTCCAGACTATAGGGCACATCCGTCACTCTACACGAGTGCTTTTACTGGATGCGCCACTCGGGAGCCCCCTCTTTTTATTTTAATGTAATTCCACATATCACCTTTTTAAGTCTGGCTTTTATACAGCCTAAATAATCACTAATTATTTGATGCACTCTCTTGCAAAAAATATATATCTCTACGAGAAAATATTGCAATCCTCACTAAAAATGTGAAGCTTATATGTAAGCCTGTTTTTGAAGGCATGTCTATATCCTTGTTTCTATGCAGCAAAGGGGAATGTGCCAAGAAAAATCCATCATACAATAGCTTCAAAGAGCACAGGAAGCCGTGCTGAAAACCAGCAGGCAAAACAGAGCAGCTCAACGGAGGACGGAAACTCCACTAAAACTCGACTTCCTGAAAACCAGGGGCAGCTTGTCATGGTCTGGTTCTGTTTCCATGGAGACTGCTAATTAGCCTTTTGGCAGCAGTATACCAGTGCTCTGTCTGTGGAAGTAGATGATACTTGGTCTATTTAAGGTTGATGAGCAACTCTTTCATGGTGTAATGTAAATAGTGATAAAGGGGAGACTGTTTCTTGTGCTCCGTACTCTCTTGTAGAATTTCATACTATATATATATATATGTGTGCAGTTTAGTTAGGATGATACCGTTTTGTAAATGATTATCTGTTGATTTAAATCCGTTCATGGCTCTCCTGATGCTGCTTTCTGCTTTTTCAACAGTTCATATGTCATAAACTTTTTGAGACACAGATGTATTATTAAGCATCCCAGCGAGGGAGCTTGTATGAATGTGCAGATCCACCAGTGCAGCCGCCACTACTATGTCTGCTAATCTCATAAACCATTTCATAGCAGCTGTTGTGATGCTACTAGTACTAGCAATGGCTCAGACCACTGTAGTTCCCCTAATGCTACAATTTCACTTCTTGCCACTGTATTGACTTTGAAAGTCATTTAGCAAGGATAGCTTTTATCATTTCAACCCACAGTCAAACCCACCTAACCCCTCCCTACACACATATCCTAGATCCACCTACCCTTCCCTACACACATATCCTAGATCCACCTACCCTACCCTACACACATATCCTAGATCCACCTACCCTTCTCTACACACATATCCTAGATCACCTACCCTTCTACACACATATCCTAGATCCACCTACCCTTCCCTACACACATATCCTAGATCCACCTACCCTTCTCTACACACATATCCTAGATCCACCTACCCTTCCCTACACAAATATCCTAGATCCACCTACCCTTCCCTACACACATATCCTAGATCCCTACCCTACCCTACACACATATCCTAGATCCACCTACCCTACACACATATCCTAGATCCACCTACCCTACACACATATCCTAGATCCACCTACCCTTCCCTACACACTTATCCTAGATCCACCTACCCTTCTCTAGACACTTATCCTAGATCCACCTACCCTTCCCTACACAAATATCCTAGATCCACCTACCCTTCCCTACACACATATCCTCGATCCACCTACCCTTCCCTACACACATATCCTAGATCCACCTACCCTTCTACACACATATCCTAGATCCACCTACCCTTCTCTACACACATATCCTAGATCCACCTACCCTTCCCTACACAAATATCCTAGATCCACCTACCCTTCTCTACGCACATATCCTAGATCAACCTACCCTTCCCTACACACATATCCTAGATCCACCTACCCTTCTCTACGCACATATCCTAGATCCACCTACCCTTCCCTACACACATATCCTAGATCCACCTACCCTTCTCTACGCACATATCCTAGATCCACCTACCCTACGCACATATCCTAGATCCACCTACCCTACACACATATCCTAGATCCACCTACCCTTCCCTACACACTTATCCTAGATCCACCTACCCTTCTCTAGACACTTATCCTAGATCCACCTACCCTTCCCTACACACATATCCTAGATCCACCTACCCTTCCCTACACACATATCCTAGATCCACCTACCCTTCCCTACACACATATCCTAGATCCACCTACCCTTCTACACACATATCCTAGATCCACCTACCCTTCTCTACACACATATCCTAGATCCACCTACCCTTCCCTACACACATATCCTAGATCCACCTACCCTTCTCTACGCACATATCCTAGATCCACCTACCCTTCCCTACACACATATCCTAGATCCACCTACCCTTCTCTACGCACATATCCTAGATCCACCTACCCTTCCCTACACACATATCCTAGATCCACCTACCCTTCTCTACGCACATATCCTAGATCCACCTACCCTTCCCTACACACATATCCTAGATCCACCTACCCTTCCCTACGCACATATCCTAGATCCACCTACCCTTCTCTACGCACATATCCTAGATCCACCTACCCTTCTCTACACACATATCCTAGATCCACCTACCCTACACACATATCCTAGATCACCTACCCTTCCCTACACACATATCCTAGATCCACCTACCCTTCTCTACGCACATATCCTAGATCCACCTACCCTTCTCTACGCACATATCCTAGATCCACCTACCCTTCCCTACACACATATCCTAGATCCACCTACCCTTCCCTACACACATATCCTAGATCCACCTACCCTGCACACACATATCCTAGATCCACCTACCCTTCCCTACGCACATATCCTAGATCCACCTACCCTTCCCTACGCACATATCCTAGATCCACCTACCCTTCTCTACGCACATATCCTAGATCCACCTACCCTTCTACACACATATCCTAGATCCACCTACCCTGCACACACATATCCTAGATCCACCTACCCTTCCCTACACACATATCCTAGATCCACCTACCCTTCTCTACGCACATATCCTAGATCCACCTACCCTACACACATATCCTAGATCACCTACCCTTCCCTACGCACATATCCTAGATCCACCTACCCTTCTCTACGCACATATCCTAGATCCACCTACCCTGCACACACATATCCTAGATCCACCTACCCTTCTCTACACACATATCCTAGATCCACCTACCCTTCTACACACATATCCTAGATCCACCTACCCTTCTCTACACACATATCCTAGATCCACCTACCCTTCTACACACACATATGCTAGATCCACCTACCTAGATCAGGGGTGTACAATTCCGGTGTCCCTCCTAGTGTTTGTTCCAACTGACCAATTAAGCTTCTAATAAGCACTTAATTGGTCCAATTAAGTAATTTAGCGTACAGTAGAACAAAAACCAGGAGGGACACTGGCCCTTCAGGACCGGAATTGCCCACCCCTGTACTAGATCCACCTAACCCTTCCTTGCATATATAACCTAGATCCACCTAACCTTCCCTACACACATGCCCTTAGTTGTTACAGTTTCATTTTTGGCCATTAATAAACATTACATGTTGGCTACAGTTTTAATGCGCTTGCTTCCTGCATTTTAAGTGATTTCTAAGCTTCAAAAGATGTAGCTGCCCTGCTAACGCCAAAAAAAGATCATTATCATGATTCTGATTGCAGGTCATTAAAGAGTAGGCTTGGTTGGGAACATTGTTATTTTTCTTCTGACTGTTTTGTGTTTAAACAGCACATTCAGAATTAGGCAGTTAGGGTGGATACAGACACAGCATGCTGACGGTGAACCCCAGGCTGTCTGCAGTACAGACTGAAAGCACACTGTACAAAACACTAGGGCTGCTACGATTAAATCGAAAATCGATTTTTCAATCGATCCCATTCCTCATTATATACATTGATATAAATACTGGATAATTGATTCAATAATAACATTTTTGTAACGCGCATAGTTAATGACATTATTTAAGTTTATCAATGAAAATGCCCTGCCTTGCTATTTACAGTATTTCTGCCAGACAAGCAGTGGGCGTGCTCTTCTTTTCCTGCTCATGTTAACTAGCATCTGATTTGCTGGTCCCATCCTACCAGCGAATCAGATTTGAAAATGCTTTGTAAGTACACGCCCCTATGTATTCAATGTAAACAAACAAAACAGCACGGCGCCTTGGATCCAGAGCAGGACGACAGGCTTGTATTCCTGGCAAACAGCCTGGAAATACATTGTGCACATTGTATATAGTTTGCACTTCTTTGGAGTTTCAAAATGAACTGTTCTATAATGAATATTTAACAATATTCAATAACATTAAAAAAATAAAAAAAAATCAGTGATGTATGCATGTTGTGGTAATTAAATCAATTTATTATTATTATTATTATTATTATTATGATCATGATGTTTTAGGCAGGGATTTCCGCATTGTGTGTTTCACAGATAGTGAAGGTCAGGTGGTACAGTATTAACAAGATGCAATGCGTGATGCTGCAGCTGTCACTGAATACAAAAAGATGTTTTTCATAAAGTCGTGTCTAGTTTATATAGATTACATTCCAAAGTATTGTAATCTGTTTGGAATAAACATTTTAGTAACACCCCTGTAGAATGTTAAATTGCTTTAGGCTGTTTTTTTCTGACACTACCAAGGCCTAATTACCCCTTGCATTCAGTTGTGCACAAGCTTTTACTTGAACAGCAAAGATATTAAAATAATCACGTGAGAGGAATGGAGCCAAAATGTATGCAGGCAGTACAATCATTGATATTTATTCGAATGATTCGATTTTGTGTGCCCAATTAATCAATTGCTATTTGGAGGCTTAACTGACAGCCCTACAAAACACTTTTACCTTAAAACCATCTCTCATCAATCGTAAAAGCAACACAGGACTTCATTGTAATTTGTAAGTAGGTGAAGCAAGCCTGTCTGCGCGTCAGTACTGAACCCTGTGTATGTGCTTGTTCCAGGGGCAGGTGACAGCCTACGCAGTGTTGGAGACAACGGCTCCTCTGCCAGAGGAGGCCGAGTTCTATTTGGTGTATGAGGGTTCCAGCCAGGACCACATCACAGAGGCACAGATACATTGTGATGGAAACACAAGCACTCTTCATTTTGTTGTTCCAGGTGAGTCTGCATTCCCCGCTGCGCTGTGCGTGTGTGTGTGTGCGTGCGTGTGTGTCTGTGTGTGTGTCTCGGCTAACACTCTTCCAGCTTGACACTTCAGACACAGCTGCTGAGGAAGTCTCCATTATCCTGTTCCCTAAACTGGGAGGTGGAGCAGCTAAACTGAAGACACAACAACAAACACACAGGCTTTTCTTGTGTCCTGTAGTCTCTTTTGTAAGATTTGAATTTTGTACTAACCGCATATGCTTGTTACAGTACAGTCTGTGGTTCTTCATTGATTTTTCTATTTTCTATTTTTCTATTATGCATTTCATCAATGGTGGCGTAGAGGAGACGTTGCATTTTACTTGTAGTTACTGCTAGTAAATGTTATCACATCCAGACAGGCCCCGGCACCTACAGATAAATAAACTTTTCATATTTTGTCTAACTACTGAAACCATGTATTTTTCAGAAATGTCGCACATTTCCAAGTGATTCCAATGAAATCCCTTTTTCTGCACTTCAGATAAACCACTTCAGCCTGTGCTGGGTGGTATTGGTGTCAGGGTTATCCCACACATGCTCTGTTCTGAAAGATCCATTGACTTTCCCAGGATGTATCATGCTTTCCAACTCTTTCTTTCATTCCTTCCAGTTTGTGTTGCTTCAGCTATGTTTTTGTTAACACTTGGTATTATAAAAAATAAAAAAGGCAGTATTAGACAAAATGCAACTGGAATGTACCTAGTTACAATGTTATGAAAGCTTAGTACCGACCAGTTAAAAATAAGAAAAGAAAAGAAAGAAAGAAAGTTAATTGCAGAGTGCTGTCTAAGCACTATATTATGTAATAAAAAAGCGTGTTGTTGGCATTTGGATTAAACCCCCTGGTTGAGGTGTTAATGAATTTTTGGCCTCACTCCTAGTGCAACACAAATATAGAGGCTTAGCTTTAGCTATGGGACACACAACTTTATACAGGTTATTTTGTCTCAAATGATAAAAAGATACCTTTGATACCAAGCATGCCTCAGGTTACCAAGGCAGTGCTGAGTAATATGAAAGATAGTGCGCGCACTTGTCTTTGCTTTACGTAATGGGGACACCTACCAAAGTCTCAATACAAAAACACACATGCACCTACTGTTGGTGTCAGCGGACGTGTCCATTCTAAGCTATGCCTTGAGAGTCTGTTCCTGTGTGGGGAATGAATTAAAAGGGCACACAGAATGCTTGGTTATAAAAGGGTAGAGAACAAGTCAAGGGGATTTATGATGAGGTTGTATAGAAAACCGGGTGATACCACGTTCTGCAAATTACATTGCGGCTTTGGAGGCCAGCAGAAACTCCCAGGGCTAAAACATATGAACATAGGTTGAAGGAACTGAATCAATTTAAAAGGGTTACAGAGTTAAGCCTAGACAATACAAGAACTAAACAGAGACCAGGACCAGAGCACTTTTTTGAGGTTCTGCTGTGTCACAGAATGTGGTGTTGTGTTTACCTGAAGAATATTGTGTATGAAACTCGAACATGTTCGGGAGTCTGGGCTAAACATTCTCAGAGCAAATGCAATCAAGCAGTGATGGCTGTTGTCGTTTTGGATGTGACTGCTTTTCATTTTACTGTACATGAGTGTTGTTCTTCTCAAGAAAAAAAATTAAATTAAAGTTGAAAATGCCAGAATGCCGTGGTGATTACTCGGGACACCTTACTGACATGCACCATGTAGTTTCCATTCGTGCTTTACAGCTGTCTTCATAACCACAAGCAAGTTAAATGACTTGCTGGATGTGACGCACACATAGTGAGTCATGGTCTGAGCTGGAAGTCAAAAGATCTCTTAAACGCCTCCCAAGGAAATTAAAGGAGATGCTGTATCTTTTTTACTTTGTGGAACTGAAGCAGGGTGTAGAAATGTTTATTTCTTTTACTTCAGTCCCTGCCCTGTTTACAAATACTGTCATCGGTTTCTTTAAGAGCTTTTGTGCAATCCAGTTCTGCTGTTGTCCGCCCAGTTCCACTTCATTTGTGCCAGCCTCACAGAATTGCCTGAACGTGCACTATTTATTAGGATCGCCTTTCTGAAACCCATCCATTCTGGGGGAGAGCAATTCAAATGGGACCTTGGTGGCATAAGCAAGAATGATCATATATAAAACCACACATTTCAGCATTTAGGCAAGGTGGTAGGTGAGAAGCACAGTTTTTGGAAAGATAATTTGGTTGATCTTATGACTTGCAGAAATTAAGAAAATCTCATGCTAACCAGACAGGTACCCTAACAAATATCCCTGAAGCCTGGTGATCCATAAGACTATGACAAAAATAATCTGATTTGTAATTGCTTTAGAGGGCAATTCAGTTGATCTATGCTAGAAAACAGATGCAGAAGTACTTTCACTATGCGGGAGCAATGTCTGTCTGCATCCAATTGGATGATTAGATGTGATTTGTCCCAGAGGCCCCCCTCTGTCTCGACACAGCCTCCCTCACGACAGGTGAGGCTAGACGGCTCTGCTTTATTTGTATATTTTTCTAACAATGACTGTTATAGCATCGTTTGGAGTAAAGCAATCCTATCGATTCACTCCAAACTGAAATTCAAAAATAAAAGACTTGGTTCTGCCTCTTCAAAATAAGGTAGAAAATGATCATCTGCAGAACAGATGTTAGCCGTTCTCAGTTGCATTTGATGTCAGCTTTGAATGTGTACGCCTTGAATTCCATATGGCATGTACTGTAATGTTGCTGCATGGGAGAAAATGCTACTGCTGATAATAGCATACTTTACTCTTGACCAGCTGGTGAATTGAATGCATAAAGTGTGTGTGTGTGTGTGTGTGTGTGTGTGTGTGTGTATATATATATATATATATATATATATATATATATATATATATATATATATATATATATATATTATACGTATGTATGTATGGGCAGTCAGCTGAAAGCAAAACTGTAAATCCCTGTGTTTAATACAACAGCATGCAAAGAAGACTATCTTTAATCGTTTGCTGCTACAGTGAACAGAATCTCTCTTTAAAAAAAAAAAAAAAAAAAAATCTGTTTCCAGTCACATTACTGCAACAGGTCTTTCAATGCTGTTTTTGATTGCTGTATAGCCACCAGGTGTGGTGTTTGTACTGTTTGCTACTTGGCTGGGGTCTGAGAGATGAATCTTCTTGTTTTTAATGGGGGTGGGTGTTTTTAAATGAGTTCTGGTGGTCTTGCTGTAAGTCCTAGTGAACACATGTGCTGTTATAATGTTGACTCTTCTTTTATTTCCAGGTCATAACCAGTTGGAAAACGTGTCTGTTACTGCCTACATTTATATGACAGGTCACCCCATCGCTGTCCTGGCCAGAAGCTCTGTCACGTACATTCCAGATAAAGCACATGAGCTAGCCCGATTCCTGGTGGATCACTCTCACTGCTTAACCGCCAGTAGCCACCTAACCGTACTGAAGAGATTTGGACTGAGTGGAGAAGCCAGAGGCACTGTTGATGACAAGACCACGCTAACCTTGGCTCACCTGGAGTTCCCCTATTCATGGAACGTCCTGGGAAGCCAAGCTGGAGAAGGTATGTTTGTATTGTTTTCTTTATTAATTATAGATGTATTCCTTTCACAGGAACAGTAAGATTATTAACATTAGCCCTGCACCAAGCCGTGGGTTTCAGCTCTATCTCAAATGCAGTATATTATATAATAATCAGTTGCTAGTAGTTTGATGTTAAATAAACGTTTTCCCCCCTAGCTGCATGAATAACACCTATTACCTACAGACACAGGTGTGACTTATTAATGCTGTTATGAGACGTGTGATCAGTTCTGAGCAGATTTACCAGGGGCTCCTGGCCCTGCTACTGCTTTTCAATAATATCCCTTAGCAAGGGGCGTTCTGAAGCTTAGGACTGGGTGCGGGCTAGTGAGCGTTTCAGTCCCTGTAGTAATGTTTTTTAGTAACTGGAAAATGTTGTTAGGCCCAACAGGCCTCTCCTTCATTTTCTTGTTTTCTCATAATATCTCTTTCCTTTTTTTAAAAACACTTCTGTGTGGGGTGGTGTGGGAAAAACAAATACTGTAAGTTCTTAAACACTTCAGATTCCGAGTGCCAGTCCAGTGACAGGCTGAGGAAAACAAACTAACACAAAAGGGGGAGAGACTTTTAATGTGTTATTTTTCTGTAAAGGAAAACTGCTTACTTACATCCCGGTAGTTCTAAACACTGCTGTTTGAAATCATTGATTCCTCATGATAAATGTATCTTATAATATAAATTAGAATAGAGTTCCAGCACAAGCTCTCTCTACCGTGCCATTTGAACCCTCTGAACGGCTGTGTGGGGCACTTTAATTAGAGGGCTTCACACACCTTCTCCCTGATGCTCAACAGACCAATACCTTACTGCATGTTCTTATTCTTTGAGTGGTTTAGTAATAAATACGGTGCTTTCACTTTATAACTGAAGGGCTAAGGTTTACTAATTTGTAGATAATGCCGAGGATTTCTGAAGACCCATTCCATTTCATGCAAATGATAACCTACTGGCAGAAAGACTGTAAAAAAAAAAAAAAACACACACACACCATGAAATTCATACATTGCTGTAGTTGATTTTTATTTTGTCGAAGCTTCTTTTAATAACAAATTTGAAATGTTTCACTTGTTGCTTGAAGGCATTGCCTGTAGAACAGAAGATGCTGGAATGTAACAGAAAATATCGGGTCACATGCCATCAAGATGCAATAAAGCAAAGAAAATCATTTACCAAGATGAGGCAATTATAACCATTAGCCAAGGGAGGAATAATTAGATGAATGCCTTTTGTTCCACTATATACAGGGTGATTGAAAAGTAAGTTTACCACTTCAATGTGTTGATGTGTATACAGTATATATATCCTGATAAACATATATATATATATATATATATATATATATATATATATATATAATGTTCTGATAAAAGCCTTGAATTAGCTATTTTATCAAAGCAAGAGATTAAGCTGAAATTGGATCTAATTTTCTTTGACTTTTAAAAACCAGACTCTCTCATTCATTAGATCTTATTTCTTTTAAAATATAGATTTATTTTTCGATGTGGATTAATGTGGATTACAATATGAAATTAACTATCCTTAGGTTTCAATTAGTTGCCCTAATTATTACCTCAGTGTGATTAAATTTAAATGTCTTGAGGAGTCAGCGAAGAATAAGGGCCAATTAAATTAATGGAATCCATTTATACAAGAAAAATGCCCAAGGGTACCTCTGTGTCTAAGCAAGTTTACAGTTGTTGTTTTAACATAAAGAACATGCTACTTCGATGCGAATGTGATTTGGGTGTGCTGTGTGGGCGCAGAAATAAAATAAAAGTAAAAACTCTAGCATCAAAGACCGGAGATGAGGAAATTAAATGTGGTGCTTTAGTTACACGATCCTTGCTCTTTCTCAGACCAGCCCTGATCTGATCTGTTTTTCTAAGAGATTAACCTATAGCTCTGCTTTCTGCAAAGGGTAATTGAACTTGAGTTGCACAGGGCCTCTGCCCAGTGACTTGATACAAACCTAATCAGTCAAAAAGTCTAATCAGATCAGGCACTTTTGCAGTTAAAAACCTCGGATTCACATGCGACTAGAGGAGAGTATTACATTCTAACCCAGCTAGGCTTGGCCATGGGTGTGTAAACATTAGACTGACTCCCACCTGAGTTAGGTTGGGTCACGCAAGCAGAGCTGCCTTGAATAACCTGTATTTTTGTCTCAGGCCCAGCCTGTAAGTTATGAGATCTGGAATGAGCTGATATGGGGCTGTCTGTCTGGAAAGGTGTGGCTTCTTACCCTGGCTTTCAAAGACAGGCCAGCTTTCAAAAACTTTTAAACTGCATTTTCATGAGCTTTTATCCTGCTTTTTTATTCACTCAAACCTGTATTGTTTTAAAGAAACAGTACCAGATTACTCAGTGAACAGACTGCAACTGTGAAGTACTGCACATCGTTTTAGTAGCCATGCATGTGGTTAGCTTTCATCCATAGTAAATGTGTTTGCATGTGTCTGTGTGAGCATGCTTCTTAGCTGGGTATAAGACTAAGCCAGTTCAGTTTTAACAGGCAGTGGCCAAAGGAGTTTCAAAAGGTCAGGTCAGGTATTGAAGTGTTTTGTCCCTTTCTGCCCCTAATACTGCTAATATCTCCTAACGCTTTTCAGCTGGAAACTTCATATTTTCAGTGTTATGGGTAGAATCAAGATGCTGGCTTCATATTCAGTACACAGCTGTATTCTGTGATTCTGTCAGTCACGTTCAGGGTATCATGCAAGAAAAATGATCCCTTTTGTCCCTGTGTCAAAACCTCATATTTCAGAAACCATTTGAGGTACTGACTTCATAACATATAAACCCTGCATTGTGAATGTTTTGGTGACCATGACATTGACCTCTGACCTAATATGGCGACCATATCGAGATAATGTGACTTTTTTCTGAAGTTTCTGCTTTATAAAGACAGCACACTTTGAGTTATATACAGCTGGACTGTTTTGATGTTCTTACAGATAGTGTGCAGTAGAAATGAATTCTTTCCCTTCTACTTTGTTTAACCTATTGGCATATGAGTAACGCTGCGCTTTTCAACAGCTCCATTTTTTATTTAATTTGTGACAACACATTCAATTTCGTATGACATCCCTTAGATAATGCCCCCAGGATGCTTTGTTTTGCTCCACAAAAACTCCCATTTCTAGTTACACCAGTTTTTGAAATGTTCTGGTAATGCTGTGATTAAACAGTAAAGGGCTTCGTAAGTGCTCTACACAGCTCCATAAGTAGGAACTGGGGATACTTTTAATCAGCCACTACATGTAAAACTCACTCGCTCCAGTCAGAAAATCTTTATTAGACCAACAATTTTCTAATTGCCTGATAATAACATGTCAGTGAAAAATGTGAAGTCGGATCGATTGTAAATGTATCTTTGTCAAGCTGCCCAGTGTCTTCTTGCAGCTAACCAGACCTCTGTCCAAAGGGAGTCTTAATAGAATATTACATTATTTTACTGATGGTTTGTTTGTGGGTGGATTGTTAATATCGGCAATATTAAATGAACAAAGAAGACAAGTTTCCTCATGCCATAAATACACTGACAGCCTAACTTTGTTTTAATGAATAACATATCGTGGCAGAGACAGCTGCAGGGGTGATGTCAGACCAGGGAAGCGATACACAGACAAAACGTATGGAGCAAAACTGTGCTACTGCGCTCGTATTTATTAAATAACAACACCAACAAGAAAAGGGCACATTGGCCAAACTAATAAACAATAACAAACACTAACTGTATTGCACAAAACGAGTACCTTTTGGATCTCTCAAATCAGATAGCATTCGCTCTCGCTCTCAATTTACCATCTTCTTCTCAGCTCTCCTCTAATGAGCCTGCAGTGGGTCTTTTATATTTATATTTAATTACCCATTAATCAAATAATTGCCTTGTTATGTCTCAAGCCACATTCCCATGAGATTTATCGGGATGGGGATTTAACCCCATCCACACCTACTACACTTTATAAAATAATAAAAAATAATACATACATAAATAAATAAATATACACAAGGGGTGGACACCCAGTCACACATATATACAAAATAGATAGCTTGGCCCTGGTCCAGCAGGGCTTTTGCTGCTGTTGCTGTAGAGGTCACGATTTGCTATATTATTAGAACAGCAAGCAGGGAAGCAGAAGGGCCAGATCGCTCTCTTAAGTAAGTAAAGTTTTGTTTTACTTGTAACCTGAGTTGTTGCTAGTTTTTGATGCTGTAAAGTTGACATTTCCTCCAGTATCTCTACCTGCCTCTCAGCCATCTCCTCCTGGATGCACTCACATCATCTCAAACTCAACCTCTCCAAATCAGATCTCCTTTTCTTCCCCCCTCTTCCTCCCCCACTGCTGAGCTCTCTATCTCTATTCGTCTTGAATCCACCATCCTCTCTACCTCCTCATCCACCAAGAACCTCAGTGTGACCCTCGACCCCTCCCTCCTACTCTCAGCACATCTCTACTTTGGCACCCTTCTGTTGTTTTTTTCTCAGCAACATACGCAGAATTCGCCCCTTCCTCGCCGACTACTCCACCCAGTCCCTAGTTCAGGACCTGGTACTGTCCCACCTTGACTAATGCAACTCCCCCCTGGCCAGCCTCCCTGCCTCTACTATCTGTCCGCTCCAGCTCATCCAAAACTGCAGCTCGCCTTGTCTTTTCCCTTCCTTGTTTCTCCCACGCTACACTGCTGCTCAGCTCCCTCCACTGGCTCCCTATCGCTGCTCTCATCCAATTCAAAACTTGTACTCGCCTATCGCTGTCTCCCCAGACTATCATTTCTTCCTACACCCCCTCTCGCCCCCTCCGCTCCTCCCCCTGCGGCAGATTAGCTGTACCCCCCCCCCCTCTGCTCCCCTGCTTCCAGATCTCGCTCCTTCTCCACTCTTGCCCCTCAGTGGTGGAACCTACACACAGATATCATCAGGACTGCTCAGTCCCTGACCACCTTCTGGTACCTCCTTAAGACACACCTGTTCAGACAGCATCTGTAAACCTCACAACTCTCCACTATACTGGACTAGATGGCACCCAATTGTTCCAGTACTTGCATCGTCTTGTACTTGCAGTGAACTGCTCCATACCTTGCCGTATTCTACTACTGCTCTTAATTATAACTACTTCCTGTATCTGGTACTTGATTTTACTCTTGTAGGTAGTATTCATGTTTTTTGTAATTGCTGTTATTTGAAGTCATTCTCTTCCACTTATTGTGCTTACTACATGCTCTTAATGGACTTTACTTACATAAGCAAATATTTTTTACTATAAGTTAACTGCTCTTAGTCGAACTCGCTCTCAAATGTAATTATTTACTGTATTCTTTATTTTGTTCTTATTTGAATTTGATTATTTCCTACAAATTTTACTCTACCTTATATTTTATAATGTAATATTTTGTAATGTGATACTTTGTCCTGTGGTATTTTGTAACAATTGTAAGTCACCCTGGATAATAATCCATGCACGCCAGGGCAAAAAACACTAGAGATAGCTGACGTTCATCCAAAACTTGTGACACAGTGGTTGCATTGTTTGTGGTAAATTATGCAGCTTAATTTGTGCTGGTTGCTGTTTATGAATGCTCTGTGCTGTGCAGTTTCTTTTTGAATTAGCACAGGGATGCTTCATTATGAGCTTTTTCCCTTTGTGAAAATGGCAGTGCAAGCCTGACAGAATTTTACTTTTTTTAAGAATAGTTACATTGCCAGTTGTATTTTGTTAAATGGTGTCTGCATTAACACAGGTGTCAATATTATGACAAGATAACGACTAACTGATGGGCTAGATTGGGACTAAATACATTGCTTATTTGACTATTTCAATCTTTGTGCCAACACTAAATATTGTGTACTGGAAATTAGTTTATGCATCTGTGCTTCCCTTTTTTCTGTAATTTTCCAGTAAAAAAAAGGCAATACATAATGAAGTAATCATAGATGGTTGTGTTTAGGACCTGATGTGGTACAACTTGAAAAGTCACTAGCCTCTCATTTGCTGAGGGCAAAAACCATATGAAGACATTTGATATTTTATAGTAATACAATGGGAAGTATATTTACCGAGTGTAACCTTTTCAAATGATCTGCCAGCTGTTTCAACTGAATTTTCATTTTGGTCCAGCCAAACCGGTTTTGATCAACTGGGGATAATGAGTCCCTCTGTTCCTAAATAATCTTTTGTTTAGGTGATGTTCTGCAATTTGATACTTTTGAGTGTGCACTGCTGTTGTAATAATAATAATAATAATAATAATAACAACAAGTTTTTTTCTTTGCATGGTAACGTTGGATGCGTTTGTGGCAGGATACAGGAACAGTGTTACTCTTTTGGAATCAAAGGAGAATGTCAAATCAGTGTGCTGTCTATCTGATACAGTAGCTCAGACAGTTGTAGAACTCCACTAAGATCCCATGAAGGGTAGAGTGTGTCTTGCTATTCTGGAAGGGATGTATTATACAGTGGACCTTTTTCTTCTAATTTAGTTTTATGCCAGTTCCTACAGCAAGGCTTAAATCTTAAATGAACTACACCTGGATTGTATCTGCACTGTAAAACTACAGTGTTTGGAATGCATAATGCAACATTCAACAGGTTATTCCGCATGTGAATCTACATCAATGTTGATCTAGATTTTTATGTGCCACCACACATATTCAAACATTAGAACTTCATTTTAGATTTTAACCTTTTTTCCGGATTTAATGTAAATCGCTTTTTTCCCCCCTAGATTTAACCACAAAAAATCCAGATATAGGTAAATAAATGTAGACAAACACATTCTTAAAAGTTTTGAAATTCATAACAAATAAATCTGAAAAACATTATTGTGAAGCAATTAAAGCTGAAAAAATAAATATGTGTTTTCACAAAGTAAATATTTATTTTGCCTGCTAAATTTGAAGCTAACATGCAAATGAGCCACCGCCCATTACGCGTTTGATTTGGCATTGTACGCTGCAGAGCTGCCCTTACACTCCAAAAAACAATGTACCAATTTCAAAATTGTTAAGAGTGAGTTTGTTAACATTTATGTATTTTTAGACTTTTTGGTTAAAAGTAGGACACATTTGCAATTTACATTAGAATACGGGAAAAAAATATAACACAAAAAATATAACACAAAAAACATAACACAAATATAAAAATAAAACACTTGGCGCCCACACATGGAAGCCACCATTTTGGCTCTGTTCGCTGCAGTTTCACTGACACTCGCTACTTCAAACAGCATTTCTGCGGTTCTACAAGTCCTAGAGTGATCGTCAATGGCTCATTTGAAAGGTAAGAGCTTGGACTAATTAGCTGACAAAAAAAGTTTTAATTTTAACAGAACTCCCAGTCATAGTCCGGACTGAGCTTTTGAGCGCTACATCTTTGGAAACCCTTCCTAATCTTGATCATTCTGTGCGTGGGAGTAGCTTCAGGGCACAAGTTGTTGTGCACTCATTCTCACATTTAGGACATGCAATTACCTCGTGTGAAAGTGCTCAGATCTCGTGTCTTTACCACATGGGATTGCAGTACTCATTTAATGTCCATGTAGAAAATGTTTTGTACATTTTTCAAGGAATGAAGTCACTAATTGTTTTCTGGCTGCTCTTAATCTTGTGACTCACAGCGCAAACAATAAACAAGAACATGCCAGGAAGCTCCATTGTGTTAAGTGTTGAGGTGTACCGTGTACTGAAGATATTTTCATCTGCTGACATCAAGCCCTGTTCAGAATGCTGGAATGCATTTGTCTTGTATTTTTAACACAAGATGTCTAATGGAGGAAGGACCTGGAGACCCTGTTTGAACTGGCACTAATCCCTCATTCCTCAGTCACACCTTACTTAAAAAACTGGGAGCAGTTTAGCTCCCTTTAACCAGGCGCTGCATAACATGATGTGTGCTTAACTCTGCGTCTGAGACTGTAAATGGCAGATTGACCTTCAAATATTAGTGTTTTTGTTTCTTGGAAGTTGGAACGAACTGCCACGCCGAGCAACTAAGATCTCGTCAAAGAGACTGCTTTAATAACTGTGCTGGTAAGACAAATGCGGACTTTCAGAAGTTATTTGTTTTTGCAATCTCTTGCTTATCACATTACTTCTATAATGTGTATGTGTTCGTGACTTGTTATTTCCATCATTTACATTGTGGAGTGCTACTTAGGACTGGTCCTGCCATTTCACCATTTCAATCAAATAAATTAGTTGGTCAAAATGCGCAATTTGCACCCACGTCCCTTTATTTTCTATAATGTGACTTTTTTATTTTCTTTCTTGGATTCAGAGTTCAGGCTTATTCAGCCGTGACTGTATTGGCCTTTCTTGTATTGTTTTTGTATTTTTTTTTTTTTCTTGTTTGTTCCCCGTGCTGGTCTGAAGGACAGAATGTTGGGTGTGCTGTGCAGCTCAGACTGCATTGTTTCACAGACAATCTGATTTTTCCCTTTTCTTTTCCTATTTGTTTTTCAGAGCTCAGGCCCAGGGAGTCCTTACTTCATCTGTCGGTGCGGTTAGGCCTGTTTAATCTCTCTCAGTTTCTGCTGTGCCAGCCTGGCGGCCTGATAGCTTTGTCTTTACCTAACGAGGACGGAGCCACTCCAGAGCAGCTGGCAATTCAGACTGGGAACCAAGGGCTTGTGGAGCTGCTGAGAAAGTAAGTCGTTACCAAGACTTTGTAATGTATCTCTTTCACCAGTGAGTAACTTTGCAGGGTCTTATAATGAGAGTCAAATAAAAATGATGTATGCACATATCAGTATATTAGATTAGTTAAAAAGCCTGCTGTTTTTAGTGGAGCTCTTACATGTACTGCTACATGAGATTTAAGTGTGTTAAACCTATATACAAGTCTGCAGTACTAATTGCAGTAAAAAAAAAAAAAACATAGACATGTTTTAGAATGAAGTACTTTCTACATTTGAAGCCCAGCAGTCAAATATTAGACATGATCATGGACTGTCAGAAGCTGGAACAAGGGTGTTGGTCTTGCAAGTAGTCATTATGTGTTAACCCTGTAATGCCCATATGATACAATGCATAGCCACAGATCTGTATTACTATTTTTTAAATCCAGCCTCACAAGCCAGGCTTTTTCATATGCAGTACATTATGGGCCTCATTTACGAAAGTGCGCTAAACTTTATGGTGCATGATAATTGCAATTGCTGTGCACTTTAATGATTTCCGTATTTACTGTTGCAATTTTATTCATTATCCGTGAATAAAATTTTATTCATTACAGTGAAAAGAGCAGAACATCAGATTATTTCATTTTGGGATGGAGATACTAAGATCTACCATTTAGATCATTAAATTAGATGCTGGTGTCTTTACCGTTAGTACCCAGCTGTGTTCTATGATCATCTCAATAGAGTTCCAATACTGGTGATGTACATTAACTATTTCACTGCCCCATTGTTTTGACCTCAAGCCATATGGATGTAAGAGATCTTTTTACTTCATGTATACAACCAAGCTGATCATGTATGCCATTCCTCTTACATTATGCCCCTGGGGAGGCTTTGTTTTTGTTCAGAAATACTCCCATTTCTAGTGTTTGTGGATTGTTAGAATCATAGCTTTTTTGCCAACAACAAAAACAGTGCAATAATATTGACACCCCAACAATGTCCCTTTAGCAGCCGTAATGCTGTGTACGTGTTGTGCAAATAGAAAAATATAGCAATCTGTTTATACAACGAGCAAAAGCATGCTTCTTGAGGTACTGTATATTCTCATTCCAGTATGCAATCATCCACTATTATGGACCCAGTTAACTGTATATTCAGTCATATGATAGAAATAATTCATTGTTGAAGGATATTTTTTAAATGTCTTCCTCTTGTCTGATTGCAGCAGCCACACACTCTTCTGGTTGTGTGGTTGGAATGTAAAATCATTCATAACAGTTCTTATCTCGAGAATCTGCATAGAGTACACTTTAAATGACTCTACAATATTAAAGGCCATCGTTAAAAAAAATCAAAACCAAAACTAGTTTTTAACAAGAAACCAGACTGATCAAAAATGTCCATATTCAATAAATTTATATTTGCATCCGATAAAAATATAACTTCATTTAATATATAGGTTTCAGTATATAATGTTATCTGACTTATGTAACATAGGTACAAAGAATGCCCATATTTATAAAGAGCTCACCTGAACTTGTAAACGCGTCAAGGTTGACGACTGCACACAAAATATGCTGTGTCTTAGTTTTCCAAAGACAATTTCTGTAAATATTTCTGAAGCACGATACAGCTGGAGGGTGCCTGTGTCTCCACTGATACACACACAGTTTACTTCAGATCAGCAGTCAGCGTGTTACTGTAATAGGACCCTACTTTAGCTCAACACATACATCATGTGGAATGAATGGACTTCATTGTAATAGTAATCATTTTGAATAGGTGCGTACAGCATGTTTTAAATAGAGATCCAAATGTGCTTTCACTGACTGATTTGTAGTGGAGGTCATGGAGGTCCTAACTGCCAGTTAATGACCTGCAGTGTTAGTTGGGTCCATCAATACATCAAGCTGCAACTAAAGCTTTGAAAACCAGGCCCATTATTTTATCGTCAGAAGCACTGACCTGTTTTGAACAGAGGCTCCTTTTTAAAAAATACTTACACTTGACCAGGCTGGTGCAGAATTAGTGTTGAGGCATTTGCCCCAAGTGGATGTCTATGGTTGAACAGAGCGCTTGCTTTCTCTTGTTTCTGCAGTCCCCCGAATCCCCTGGTCACTGCCTTGGCTGGTATTTCTGAGATCCAGGCTGACAGTGGCAGGCTATTGAAGTTCTTTCATTTATCGGAGGTCTTGACACTCACCGTCACGCATGGCACAGAGTGGACACTGGAGGCACACATTCAGCTCCTGAGGAAGCATTTAAAGGACAACAACTTCCTAAAAGAGGTGAGAGACAGACTTTGCAATGCTGCTTCTCCATCGCACGCTGGTCCTTTGCCTATAGAAAACAAAAGTATAGAAACTAAAGAAATCGATAGCCATTGAAGACGCCTATATATATATATATATATATATATATATGGCAGTAAGTGATGAGAAAGCACTGGCTGTTCTGTCTCTGTTTTAAAGGACAGCAGTTATAAATCATGATGCTTCACTTTGACATCCTCTTACCCAACTAAAGTACTCACGCAGCTACACTCCTTTACCATTAGAGAAGGTAAATTGTACACATTAACATACCTCACTGCCACTTCACACATGTAGAATTATACTCTATATGCTGTATAAATGTGCTAGCAGAGAGTTTTTGTTTTTTGTGGTGTGTTTTATTTTTTATTTCTTTGGTGATGTATTTTATTAACAGTACATGAACACATAGCAGAAAGCCCTGAATTGAAGTCTGATGACTTTGTTCAGTGATGGTTTTATAAGTTTAGCGTTTGTGTGTGTGTGTGAACAGAATGGCTGTTTATATCATGTTATCAGTGAACAGCACTAAGGGAAGCTGACATACAGTCAGGGTAGCAGTGGGTAGTTTTGAAACATGACCTGTTCACATAGCCTGTAGTAAATCAGAAAGAGAGTGAATAACAAGCGCCGAGGGAGGGGTGAGGCTGAGAGGCTTGCTGCCGTGTAACACTGAAACTGCTTGTGAGTTTGTAAATCATGCAACACAAAACCCCGTGTTTGATCTTTGGGACTTGGAGCAATAGGCACTCGAGTGCTTTTCAGCAGGGCTCTGAACTGTCTGCTGAGTGAACTCTGCTGCAGTAATTGCTGGTTTCCTGTCTACCATAACTGAGCAGAGGAAATGTGAGCCTTCAGCTATTGCCAAAAGTTTTGTGTCACCCTATAAGATTAACTCATTTTGCTTGATAAAGTTGAATCAAACCTGCTGAATAATGTTACGTTAACATTTTGAATTACATACTGCTGTAGTTTTCCATATACTTAACGAAAAATTGAAAAATGTGACGTTTCGAAACCTAACATTGAAATATTGTACTACTATTATGGCTTCTGTTAGACTTTTGCAATATCATTTTGTAGTTTCTTTGATTACATGATGTTAAATAAACGATCTAAATTATGTTCATGTCTCAATCCAAACATTTTAAGTGATGCTAAACTTTTGGCTGTAGCAGTACATAGTAAAAGTACTAAAAGGCAAAGTATTGTACTTCAAATTTACAAGCGCATTGGGAATGGAAGGCAAGTCTGAAGTGTCTATAACTGTGAAACTTGGTTTATTGTATGCTTATTGTATTAATAAGAGGTGTACCTTACTTCAATGATTTGATCCACTGTTTCTGAAGTCTTCCTGATTGCCCAGCTGTGATTGGTGCTCAGATCCCTTCCACAACCTCTTTCAAGATGCCATTAAGGCAAGCATATCACACACAGCTGATTGTACAGGGCATCATCAGGCAGAGTGGTCGTGGGCACTGGGCTTCCGAATGAAAGCATGAGAAAGCCTTTTGAAGCCTTATTCCCCTCTGATGACACCCTGAAAATGCTTTAGAGGAGCGATGTAGAGGCCAGCCAATGTCTGCTTTTCAAAAGGCAATTTGAACACTTCAGAATCGTCGCACCAAGTGCTTTGAACAAAAGCAACCAAGTGTTCAAAAAAGAAACAAAGCAATTTTGTCCCGCTTTGCACATAAGCTTAGTAATGAAGCTGGGAACTGTTGGTTCTGAAAATAAACTAGATTTCAACTGCAAGAATAAAAAAAGGTAACACTTTAAAATAATGACTGCAAATTCATAATGAATTGCGGCTGAATACCACAGGAATAACACCTGGATATTTTATGAACTTCCTCTGTAAGTTCTGAAGTAATTCATTTTGAATTCAGTCCTGTTGATTCCTGTGGATTTAATTATCCAGATGAATTCGATGTTCTTGCACTCATGCATGAATGAACAGATTGTGAGAAGAGCAGAAGATGTCCAGGTGTTGTTCCTGTGGTATTAATCCACCTAAACTGTCCTAAAGAAGGCAGTCTACCACCGTGTCCTGTGTAAGTGGGATGAACTCAGTTCACTTGCATGCAAAATGAAAGTGGTTTGATTTGGCCTCTGGCACATGTGATCACATGCCTTTTTGTGGTTTGCATTTGTTATAAATAGTGGTGAAACCTGGTTTAAAGTTGCCTTGCTTTGTCTCTTTGTGTCAGAGAATGAATGCATTTGAAGTGCACTGATTTATAAGCTGCATAATCATACATCTTTTTCAGGTTTCAAGTATAATTCATTGGGGTGTCTGTTTAGCGTTTTACTTGCTCAGAAACCTGTGTACTGTGTGGTTCCCCCCCTCCCCCAAAAAGGCTTGTGGTTTTCATGTTATATTACGTGCTTCATTTATTGAACACTGTTTATTGTACAGTTAAACTACTGCTTTTATTACATGTTGATGAAAATCATCCATTTAATAGAACCACGTCAGATAGTACAGGTGTACAAATAAACAAACACTACTGAAAGATATACATAAGGCATCTTTGTGTTTTAGGTTACATCCCTTAAAATAAACGGACTGGATGGCAGGCCACAAATGGAATATACTGAAGGCACTGCTAACAAAGGTACTGCATGTTTTTCTGTATATCTTTGCATATTGCTTAGTAATACAGGTTTATTCAATAACTTGACCCTTTTTTTTCAACTGAAATTCTGCACCGCTTTGTTTTTCACATGTTCTGTTTGGAATGCTGTTTTTTGTAATGTTGTTCCACAAAGGGCCCATCTTTCATTATACAGTATAAAATGTGTCTGTATTTAGAACGACTCCTATGCGTATTAGGGCTTTGATAGCTTCTGCACAAAATATATATATATATATATATATCCAGTACTTAAACAGAGATCCTATCTCTTGTACTGGGTTGGCTTTGCTGTAGTATGGGTAAAACTGCTATCATCTGTCAACACAAGCAGAGCAAGTTATACCAGGGAGTTTATTAAATCTAGCCTGGATTATGGGCTTTGTAAAGATGGTTTCTGTTGCATTTAAGCTCTTAAACTTATTTAGCTTTAAGCTATACAAACAAAGGCAGCAAGACAGCTCTGCCTTCTAATTCAAATTCTCAGCCAAATTGGTCCTCATTCAGCTCTATTCCCTCAAACGTACATGTTTTATGTGAAATCTTTACAGATGTGTCTGCACATTGCATAGACGTTGTATTGGAAGACTCTGCCGCTTTGCGGTGAGACTATTGCTGTCTGCAGTCTGATGCTAGACGGCTGACTCCAGGACTCTGCGGCCTCAGGATTAAATAGAGGCAGAAAAAAATAAAAGTCATACAAAATAAAAACTATTTCAAAATAAAAACAGTACAGGAGTCAGTTAATAGTTTATTAAGATTCAACGTGTGAAGGACCTGGCAGAAAAGTTTTAACAGTGCACAACTTTTGAGATTTGTAACTGAAATCATGAAGCAAATTTGACAATCGGATTCATCCAAATAATTGAATAATCCATTTTCGCAGCTCTGTTATGAAGCTCTGAAAATGGTCAAGGCACCCATGTGTGGAGAAAGCCACGTCTGCAAGTTCAGGATGGATATCTGTGAATGCACACGGCCGTCCATCCAGAGAGCCACCACTATTGTTCAAGACTGCTTTTATGAACAGACCCGGGCGCGCTCACTGAGGTCTCATAGGGATGAGTTTAAACCCTGTTAATGGCACAGACGATCCCCAAATGCAGGAATTTGGTAGCTCTGGCCCTTCCAGACCAGGTGCTAATTGTTTCGTCACCCTATTAAACCTCCAACAAGACTCTAAAGCAGGTAGGGGTTAAACCTGGCATAGAATGGCTCTCCAGGGTTACCCCTCCCTGACTTAGTGGAAGAGCTGTTCTGTTTATATAAGTACTCAGTTTATATAAGTGTCCTGGTAAAAACAATATGGGGAAAATGGATAGAAACAAATAAAGGTTTCAAATCAAGTAGATAAATAAGCCGTACAATGTTTTTATAACAGATGGCTAATCCGTGTGAGAAGCTGGTATATTGATCTTAGCAGAAGGTGTCCTGTTTCATAGAAAGAAATAGAACCAGTAAACCCTGCAGCGTTAAGTCTACACATTCTCTCAATCTAAATTCAAGAACTACATCCTCCAACATAAATAAACCTGCATAATCAACTAAGACATGTATCCTAGGTATTGAGTATATTTAACATTTTATTGACCTTTTAATTAGAAGCTGCTCTTGTTTTTCTCTTCAGTTGTTCTTACATTACATTCTGTTATGGAAAGGACATAGACCTTGTGAGCTGTTTCAAGGCTATGAGATCTTTGTTTTCAAGCTGAGCTGTAGTGTTACCTGCTGCACTGCCCTCTGCTGGTAAACTTTAGTATTGGATTGCGAGTGACTGATTTCAGATTACAGTTACAATAGATACAGGTAAAATCTGTCTTCCATGATATGCGGCTCTTATGACAGAGTGAAGGTCCTGCACATTATAAGTAGGTAAATAGGTAGGATTATTGCAGGGACAGGTTGTACTCTATGTGTGAAGGAGTGGGTGTTGTTGTTTTCGTGTTGGGCAGAGGTTAATTCCCTGCCCTAGTCTGCCGAGTTCCCATGTGAAAATGTGTCTTTGCTTGTGATTCCTGTTTCTGCCTGCCTAGTGTGTGTCTGCCCTTTTCAGTGTCTGTTGTTCTGGATCAGTGTGCATGATATCACATCAGCACCTGACACTGAGTATGTTAACATGTATTAGTTATATTAACAAGCTGTCCCTGTGTAACTGGAAATCTTCCCCGGATCTTAACACACGCGTGTTAATTGTATCGTGCAGGGAGAGTGTTTTTGTTAAACTTGTCCGAACACTTTGTATCACTCCTGGATCGGCCCAAAACCGAACCGATTTGATCTGTGTTTGTTGCAAAGAAGCAGCTGCTTCCAGCTACTGCTATTGGTCGCGGTTGCAGGTAACCGTAGCAACGGGAGTTTGATTGCAGTTCATTAGCTCGATTGCACAAGTCTGCTGTAAGACAATCCCCCTGTGTGCTGTGCTACTGCATTCTAGTGCACCCACTTAGGGGAGAAACATTTCAATTGTTGATTGTTGGTAAGGCAGTTCAATTAAATGGCAACGTTGTGTGACTCTGTTTTCTATAGTTTGTTTAATCTACTTTAAAGTGCCGTAGCTGTTCCATTTTATTACTGAATGTAGCATGCAATAAACTGTGTATTGCTATAGAGTGCGGTGGGAACCGCATGCTGTATCTATATATGTAATACAGTATGTTAAAGAGGAAGTCGCTTCACGTGTCATTTTAATTACTTTCTTCCCGTCCCTTTGTATTTTATGGTGTTTGGTAGCATTATGAGTGGCTCTGGGCTTTGCTGCTATGATATTGATTGATCATTGTTCTCCTGATTTGCCATTACCTGGCTTTGAGCAGGTCTGGAGCAAGTGGTGAGACTGAACAGCCTTCCTCACAGCAATCAATGTATAGGAGAGCAGGAGCGGCCGGCAGAGCTGAGAGGAGCGGCCGGCAGAGCTGAGAGGAGCGGCCGGCAGAGCTGAGAGGAGCGGCCGGCAGAGCTGAGAGGAGCGGCCGGCAGAGCTGAGAGGCCGTGTTGTCGGGCTATTCCAATGGAATGAGCATGGCTGTTCATTTTCAGCACTTAAAGGCAGATTTAGGGAAAAACAATAACTCAGTATTTTAAAGCAGAAACCAGAACCACTGTCACTGCAGACATATGAAAAGGGAAATCTAAAAAAAATCAACAAAAATGATATTTGAAGCTTTTGCTTAATAACCAACACAGCCTGTTGCCTGGTTACGCCGTACCTATCTGAATGTATAATGGGTGATAACGTTGTAGTTTTTCATTTCTTCAACAGGCTCTTCCAAAGATCTCTGTGGGGGAGCCCATACTCTATTAGATAATGTAAGTATGACAGTAACATGTTTTCTGCCTGGTTCATATTGTGAGGTTGTGTGGATCTGGGATTTGTTTGGTTGGTGCAGTCACTAGTAGACATTCTCATTGGATAAAATTGGCAGATTCCACCAACAAGGGCTCAAAAAACGTTACGGTCATCAAAACTATTGTGTGTCACAGCTGAGTGTTAAAAGGACGACACTGCTTGTCATGATGATTTATTGCATTTGTATGGGTGACGCTGGTAGAGTGCCATGAAACCGTTTGACTCACACTTTCAGTGCGCCAAAGACGGAGAAGTGGAATAAACAAGGAGCTGGATTTTTTTTTACTCCAAATCATCATCAGCACATGCCCAACAAAGTAACCAAACCGGAAATATATCATCCAGACACATCTCGTATATATATAATACATTTGTGATTCCTTTAGCTTGTAAATCAGAATACATTTTCGAGCAGTTGAAAGTATTGGATGTGCTGATGTTTTTAATCATGACTACTGTAGCAGCGTGTTTTGTAACACAAGCAGTGTCTTTTAACATACATTAAAAGCCAGATCTTTAGGAGAACTCATTGCTGTGTTCTTATTAATAAGCTAATGTTGCAGTGATGGGGTCGCTGAAAGGGCAGCCGGGAGGATTGAATGCAATACAAAGGCTAAGGTTTCATAACTTGCTAATTAATTCTGTAAGTCATTTCTGATACACAGCAGAGCTATGCAGTGTGGAAACCAGGGACCATGGGGCTCCTTGGCTTTGGTGCTGTTGGCTAAAAAACTAAAGAAACTTGCGCACACAGGTTCCCTTCTACAAACTGTAGAAAACCTTATGACTAGTTTCAAAATAAATCTATTAAAATGAAGTTTGCTGTGGTATAATATGGTAACAGAATGGTACAGGTCAGGAAGGGGTGGTACAGCAACCACTGCAGTTTGAAGCGAGTCCGTACAGCTCGTCTGCTTCTGATTAGTTACAGCCTCTTCATAACACTCAAAACAACAGTACACAAGGAAATGTTGTGGAATTGTTGAACCATAATTATTGCAAACCATTCCCATGGCTTATAGAGTCTCAGCTTCTTTTTTTATTTCTGTGTCGTGTCATCTCTTACTGATGATGAGATAAAGGTTACGGTTCCAAGATTAGGATCACGGATGATGTGCAGCAGTAGATTACACTGCTTAACAAGAGAGGATGGACAAGCATTTTGTCAGTGCTGTTTGTTTCGCCTCAGTTGTAAGTCATTGAACATCATTGAAACATAATCTCTTGTTTCATGACTGTAATGATACACAGCAGGGCTTGCTTTTTCTCCGCACTGTGGACTGCAGTGCTGAAAGCGTTGAAGACAGATGTGGAAGTTATTGAATGCACATACTAATATAGAGCCCTGTTTTCATTTGAGGTTTTTGAAGAACAGTTGGTGCTATCAGTGGATGAAGAGGATGTGGACCATGCACAGTTAAATACAGGTAGGAAAACAACATTGTTACGAAATGGACTGTATCCTGCATTAAGGTGAGCAAAAGAAAAGAGCTTGGCTGGTAGTTGAGCAGGCTGCTGTGTCTCCAGTTACACTGATCACAGCTAGAGGTCGTGTAAGACAGCAGGAATGTGTGAGCCGCCCGTCTCATTACTCACAGGAGCCAGAGCAGGTCAGCAGGGCCCAGGCACTGGGCTTGCACGTTGATTTGGGGCCTTGTCAGAGAGAGCTGAACAGCGAAGCCAAAAAAAAATAAAATAACAACAAAGAAACAAAAGCAAACGGGATAAACTATGGAGGATCTGAAGTGAGTGGGGAAACCTTTCATGAAACCATATGAGCACTCTCAAGCTGTGCTGTGTTTATAAGTTGTTGTTATGAGTACAGTTTGACAGACAGCTGACTTTTCTACCTTGTTGCCTTCTAACAGACAGACAGACAGACAGACAGACAGACAGACAGGCATTCTCTGCGTGCCTCTCTTGTCACGCAAACTGTCCCGACTTAAAATTCTCAAAATGCATTTTTGAGGCTGTTGTTGGAAAATAAATCCATTGACAAACAAGCAGGATACAGGTTATTTATTCTATACTGGGAAGCTAAAGCACAGCCCATAGCTATTGTCTCAGAAATGCTCCTCTCTGCTGTCTCTGAAAATGCAGTTACTCCTTGAGGTCTTATGCAAGCACATCTGCAGCTGCCCGAGTAGAGGTGCCCAGAAAAAAAAAGGCTTCCTAATTACTTTTCTTACATATGTTTAAACATCTAGAGTGTGGACAAACTGCCCCTTTGGATTTGATATAATCAAATCCAGTGAAATGAGGGTGCAACCAGTAAACCTGTAGCTGTTAACCCAGCATGATTAAATGATTTAGCAGAGTAACGAGACTCCTGCAAGAGTAGAAAAAAACAAAAGTTGTTTTTTCTGTGCTGCTTGGCAAACAGAGACACCTGCTGGTAGAGCTAAAAATAGGTACATTACAGTAACTTTGATTTCTCTGTGATCTCGCCTGCTGCTGTTCAGCACACTGTCAACTGTGTGGTAGCTGAGGAATCTGCAGTGGTGTCTGAGTCAGACCCCCAGGACAGCTCCACTCCTACCCCCTGCTGTTCAGACAGCCAGGAACTTGTGTCGCATGTAGCTTGTCAGTCTGATGCAGGGAGTCACAGCATTTATCATGTTTAAGTATTTTAAAGCATCCACACTCCTGTTCTAAGTACATTCATTAGTAAACTATTTGGTTAGCTCAAAGTTTTGGCATGCCAGGGTTAAGCTGAAGTTATGTATTATAAGTGTTGGTAAAACATTCATTTGAAGCTGTGCAGAAGCTGTGTCCCATTGACTGAATGAAATTGATAGTGGCAGAGGGCTGCAGAATGAACCTTTTGGAAAAGTTCATATCATGGCTTGAACATCATGAGGCTTTGCTGATGTTTTCCAAATGATTTAGTTTTATTGAAAAAAGTTGAATAAGTTGTTGTATAATTGGTCTGACATGTTAAGTCTGCTGAAGACAGCTTTTTCTCCATCAACCACATTTTAATTAAGACAGAACTGCACAGCGGTTAGAAGTATGCAATATCTGAACACATTGTTGTTCTGTCACTTACAGTACAAGACTTGGATTTGAACATGTCTTTACTTTTTGCCAGTAATTGCATGGAATTGCATATGCAACTGAAGCATTACAATGTAATTCCCTGAGTGTATGCGTATATAGTGCTTCATTCAAAGTATAACAATCATTTAGGTTTAGTTTCTAGGCAGTTTTTAAAACAAGTCAAAAACGTTTTATTTAACACTTAAATAACACAATACCATGGCAAGGATTACAACAACCCATTGTGTTTAATTAGGGCATCACACTTTATTTGATTTATTTTTAAGATTCTAATAAGCTACTCAGACTTTTGCACTATTAAATATTTGAGTTCTTAAATATTGGTAAGTCAGAGACCATTTTTATTTGATCTAAGCAGTGCTGGTATTTAATGTTGCTGTTTGGATTAATTGAATAGACCCCAGTTTATTTTAGGATTCCTATAGTTGTTTGTAGGTTCACAATTGAGTAACTTGCTGCATAGGGTGCCTGTTTCTTTTCAGACATTAAGCTAATATCCCATCTGCTTTATGGGCATTAAAGATCCAACATTTCTATAATGAGGAAGAGCGATAGGAGCAGGGGCATCATTTCATAAAAAGCTTGGGGGCGGGGGGGGGAAAGAATGCATTTAGGGGTCCCCTCTCCATAATAATAAAACTCTGCAATAGAAATCACTCAGACGAGACTAGGTCATGGAAGTTCGTAAATAGGTTTTAACGAAACTTGAAACAGGAAACAGACGCTCATTGCTTTCACTGGTTACTGGAAGAGTGGTGACTACCTTGATGATTTTTAGTAATATAGTAGTATAGTAATAAGTAATAGCAAGTATCCTTATAGAGTTGTACCAGCTCAAAAAGAGAGTTAAAACTACCGGTGGCACGAGTTTAGCTTTTCGTTCCCCTTTTCGACTCTGTAGCTTCTTAACTGGTTAAAATGGCACTGGCTATTATTTTGCTATTTGTTTAGTTGCTGTGACGTGATAGATCTTATAAGCTAAGCACTTTTACTGACAAGTTCCGAAAACACGTCATAAACACTAAACATAATTATTAGTAAAACGTACCTTTCTCTTTTGCTTTTTGTAACACAACATACCCAACAGCTGCTATGGTTAATTTTGAATTTCATCAAATGCAAATTATCGCAATAACTTGGGAGAAGCTGTTGCTATGACTTTTTTTTTTTTTTGGCAGAACAATTTTAAAACAGTAGCATTGCAGCTTTTGGCAAGACAAAAGAGAATGTTTCATTCAACATTACATTAGCGTCAGGCTAGTCGCTGCACTTTCGATGTCCCGAAGCATGAGCACTTTCCTTTAAGCCTCAACTTCTCACAGAAACTGCCATTTGGGAACCCCCCTGGCGAGCTTGGCAGGGGCGGCCGTCCCTGTCGCCTCACAACTCCCCCCCCCCAAATGACGGCCCTGGATAGGAGCCCTGGCCATCTTCCAATGCAGGTCAAACATGTTGGCCTCTCTAAATTCCCCCCTGCCCTGGCTAATTGAATTCCAGAGCCTTGCTAGAAATGAGAATTGCATAGTGCTGGTTATATGTTTTGTGTGTTGAGCCACAGATTACTTGCAGTGTGAAATCAATGAAAAATCAATCCGGTGCAAAGAGATTATTATTATTACATTGAGTGAAAAGCCATTTCCATGGTGAAGAGGGATAACAGGAGATCCGACTCCCATGGTGGCTGAGGCTTTGAATTGATAAGCCCTGGTAAAGCATGAAGATAAACAATGTCAGATTTGAATTGATAAGGCCTGGTAAAGCATGAAGATAAACGATGTCAGATTTGAATTGATAAGGCCTGGTAAAGCATGAAGATAAACGATGTCAGATTTGAATTGATAAGGCCTGGTAAAGCATGAAGATAAACGATGTCAGATTTGAATTGATAAGGCCTGGTAAAGCATGAAGATAAACGATGTCAGATTTGAATTGATAAGCCCTGGTAAAGCATGAAGATAAACGATGTCAGATTTGAATTGATAAGGCCTGGTAAAGCATGAAGATAAACGATGTCAGATTTGAATTGATAAGGCCTGGTAAAGCATGAAGATAAACAATGTCAGATTTACGTATAGATTTTTACAGTAATTATTATTAGTAGGAATTGAGATTTAAAAAAAAAAAGCTGAGGAAAAGATCCTGCAACCAGGAGACCGGCTTTTTTAAGCAGGCTTCAAAGTCACTTAAAAAAAAAATAAAACAACTGAGAGAATGCAGACTGTATAGGAAATGTATCTGCACATTGCAATTGTTTGTTGTTGTGGAACAGTTTGTCTGTCACAGATATAGAGTGTGTGAGTCAATCATTTACCTAGAGTAGCTTTGGGAGAGGCATTCCTTTGGCTTGGAATGTTGTGGTTAACGCTCTTTCCTGTCTAGAAGCTCACAGATAGATTTACTCTTAACGCATTTCTTCTGTGTTTTCAATACACCGGTTTGGGGTAGCGCTGGCTCTGGATGGTTAATTTGTTTTGCTATTATGAAGCTTCCCTGTGACAGTGTGCTTATGTAGATTGCTCCTGTTTTCATTTCTGCTGCCACTGCCAACATAGTTATTTGCTTATGTCTTTGGGAAGATTTGTTTCATTCATTACAAACAGCAGGCATGACGCTCTTTAGAGCAATTCTAGGAACCCTTTCTTCTGTTTGACCCAGTACAATATTGTAGGTTTTGTTTGAGGTAATGATATCAACAAAACTTCTAAAGGGATTCCTTTAATACTGCAGTGTGTATTTAACCTTGATTTTGATGGATTATTGATTTTACTAGGGTGCAGATTTGATAAATGGTAACCGGTGGCCTGTTTGAATAGTTCATAACACTTCAAGCTAGACAGATATAGACTGGAGTTGAGGCGCATAATGGAAAACAAAAGTTTTTTCACAAAAAGCTAAATGTCCAGTTGTGGCAAAGTGGTTTGTAGTGCGCAGGTGTAGAGGTGATGCAGTGCTTAGTAACAACAGTCCAACAACTGAAGCGGGTGACGTGGGATGTGAACAGAAACACACATTTCTAGTTGCTTTTAATGATTTTATTGTGTTGATTCTGGCCTGAATTAAATCAAAATCACATCAGTTTGTAAAAACATTTCTCTGAAGCGCCACGGTGGCTATAGAGGCGCTATAAATTTGATTTAATCCAGACCAATGTCTTAAAAAAGGCAGTCATCTGTCTTCATCTTCTCTGGAGGCTAGTTAATGAGGCTGACAAAGTGATTTAGCCCAGTAAGAAGAGTAATATGTTGGCAGTCCTGCGTGCAGTGCTGCTGGGTGTGTTGTGCGATCAGGAGATTGCAGGACTGACGCTGTTGAACAGGGAGCCCACAGGGAGCACTGTGTTAGCCTGTGCACTCCCGCTGACTAGGGAGAGAAATAGGGAGGGAAACAGTCTTGGCTTGGTTCACCCCTCTGCACAGGGACTCCTGCTGCTCAGGTACCTGATGAAGCCTGGCAGGAAACAGTCAGCATGGAAGCATTCACTGCCAGGGTAAAATAGGTCCTTGTCTAGACAGAAAGAACAGAGGTGTCCTATTGATCTCCATTCCTTCTGAGTCAGTATGTGCCCTGCAGTGGTGAGGTGACAGGAGGGGAGGGGTGGGTGGATAAGTACAGCTAAATTATATATTTACCATCTTTGAAAACATTATTTAAACCGGGTATATTTTATAGTTTGAAGAAGATCTATTTAAAACAATGATATCTAAAGATATATAATTACAGTATTTGTAAAAAGGATCCTGGTTATGTTCCTTCATGTGATAGAGATCTCACACCTTATTCTGATGTGTGTGTGTGTGTGTGTGTGTGTGTGTGTATATATATATATATATATATATATATATATATATATATATATATATATATATATATATATATATATATATATATGCAAAGTGAGTGAACAGAAGAAAAATCTAAATCAAATCCATATTTGGTGTGACCACCCTTTGCCTTCAAAACAGCATCAAGCATCAATTCTTCTAGGTACACTTGCACACAGTTTTTGAAGGAACTCGGCAGGTAGGTTGGCCCAAACATCTTGGAGAACTAACCACAGTTCTTCTGTGGATTTAGGCAGCCTCAGTTGCTTCTCTCTCTTCATGTAATCCCAGACAGACTCGATGATGTTGAGATCAGGGCTCTGTGGGGGCCATACCATCACTTCCAGGACTCCTTGTTCTTCTTTACGCTGAAGATAGTTCTTAATGACTTTCGCTGTATGTTTGGGGTCGTTGTCATGCTGCAGAATAAATTTGGGGCCAATCAGATGCCTCCCTGATGGTATTGCATGATGGATAAGTATCTGCCTGTACTTCTCAGCATTGAGGAGACCATTAATTCTGACCAAATCCCCAACTCCATTTGCAGAAATGCAGCCCCAAACTTGCAAGGAACCTCCACCATGCTTCACTGTTGCCTGCAAACACTCATTTGTGTACGCTCTCCAGCCCTTCAGCGAACAAACTGCCTTCTGCTACAGCCATATATTTCAAATTTTGACTCATCACTCCAGAGCACCTGCTGCCATTTTTCTGCACCCCATTTCCTGTGTTTTCGTGCATAGTTGAGTCGCTTGGCCTTGTTTCCTCGTCGGAGGTATGGCTTTTTGGCCGCAAGTCTTCCATGAAGGCCACTTCTGACCAGACTTCTCCAGACAGTAGATGGGTGTACCAGTGTCCCACTGCTTTCTGCCAGTTCTGAGCCGATGGCACTGCTGGACATCTTCCGATTGCGAAGAGAAGTAAGCATGATGTGTCTTTCATCTGCTGCAGTAAGTTTCCTTGGCCGACCACTGCGTCTACGGTCCTCAACGTTGCCCGTTTCTTTGTGCTTCTTCAAAAGAGCTTGGACAGCACATCTGGAAACCCCTGTCTGCCTTGAAATTTCTGCCTAGGAGATTTTTAATTTTGCTTTGAACTAAGTGTTACTTGACAGATACAGAAAAGAATAAGCAATGCAAGTGCAAATAAAACTAGAGAATGATTTCATATACTGCACAGAAGCGCTACTGTAGGCCTCAGCTATTTGAACAATAATTGAAGTGAAGTGAGGAATGTTAACAAGCTCAAATGTCATTTAAGCTGACATTTAAGCTGATCCACACATTCGCTCTCTCTCTCCCTCTCTCCCTCATGCTCTCCCTCTCTCTCTCTCTTGCTCTCCCTCTCTCTCTTGCTCTCCCTCTCCCTCTCTTTCCCTCTCTCTCGCCTGCTCTCCCTCTCCCTCTCTTTCCCTCTCTCTCGCCTGCTCTCCCTATCCCTCTCTTGCTGTCCCTCTCCCTCTCTCTCTCTCTCTCTCTCTCTCTCTCTCCCTCTCTCTCTCTCTCTCTCTCTCTCTCTCTCTCTCTCTCTCTCTCTCTCTGCCCACCCTCTCCCTCTCCCCTGGCTTGCAAAAACACATGCATACATTATCACATCATCACAAAAGAGGCCAAAAAGAAAGGTTTAACTGTAGTTAACAAATAGCAAGCCTGTTACTTGGTACTTGCTTTAGTGTAAGCACATATGGATGCATGAAGAAAGAGGTTTTGTGTGCTTGGAAGATGCTGGAGTGGAGGGGGAGGGGTTTGCAAGGCCAAGCTGAATACTAATTGCCTCAGAGTTGTTCAGGGAGATTTTATAAGAATGGAAGAGTTGTTGTAAAACGGTCACTGGCTCTTGTGCAGAATTAGTGCTGTAAAGCTGCCAGTCCTAAAAAATAAATTAAATAAACGTTTCCAGGAGGCTAAACTGACTAAACTATGTTCCTACGCTTCGCAAAGGAAAACTAAAATCACTCTCTGTATTCAGCGTTTGATGATTTCCTGTTTTTTTTTGTTTGTTTGATTTTCCCTCAACGTATTTTAAAAGATAAAACATCAGGGAATTTACCGTTTGTCAAGTGGCCTTTCTTGCTTTCTCGGCTGCCGGACTTTGTGGACTGCCTTTGACGGTACTGAAGCTCAGCATCTCTCAGCAAGACCCCCAAGCTTGTTTGCCCAGTTTTCTGCGTTGAAACTACTCCGTAGCATTGAAGGGAGAAGCCAGAAGCAAAGCAGATGCTTGGCACCCTCAACCCTTCTGCACTTCCTGGCCTCGTGTTGTGATGCGTGTTTGTACCTTTTACACAGCGGATTGTCGTTTTTCACTTTTTAATCTGTGGGTCGGCAGGTCCTCTTCCTTTGTGGCTGGGCTCCAGTGGGTTCATTTACATAGAAATGAAAAGGTGAGTTAATCATTCATTGGCTCATGCTGACTTTCAACTACTTCTGGACAGAGAAGCAGCTGCGTGCCTTGATTCCGTTTGTTTTTTTTTCTGTTCCTTTTTCGGGACTGCTGTCTTGTTGCTCTGCCCGAGCTATCTGCATGTCTCTGATTAGCCTTGGAAGGCCCTACTGTTTAAGTGCAGGTCCCTCGCTGGGTTATTGGGCAATTTGATCCCAGTCAGACTTGAGGCACTTCTGAGCTCAACAGAGTTTGGCATTCAAGTATGTACAGGCTGACTCTTCTGGCTGATGTGCTTATTTGAACGAATCAGAAAAAGAAATGGATTCAGACTCGGATTCTCCCTTCAATTACTCATGGCCGTCCTTTCCAAAAATGAGGATTCGCCGACGGTCATCAAAGCAAGGTAGTGAAAATAATTATTTAATCAACAGTTGTAATCCTGGCTTGCATATATAGATATCTGTTTTTTATTACATTTTTCATTGCATCGACTCTTAAGATTGTGCCAGAATGAGCTAGCTGTAGTAATCGCTGTAATTGTTTAGGAATTTATTGATTTGCATTTAGCTTGCAAAGTTGTGGCGTTAGCCATTTTTAAACGTTATTTATGAAACAGAAAACAGAACTGAAATGTATCATTGGCTGAGATCATTACATGTTACATGCTGCACTTACTGTAATAGCAACAGTTAGCTGGGATTGTATATTATGAACTTTATAAGACTGTCTGACATGGAAGTTTGAGTTCCAAAAGTTTCCTGCTTAAAATAATGAAGGCGTGTCCTATCGTGTTATTTGTATGTTTCTCTGATAGATCAGCGCTGGTAGGAGAAGACATCTGGACAGTTGGGTGTAACACTCCTGGCAATAAGCATCTGACAGAATCAGACTGTATGTTGTTTAAAACATTGGCGAAATGTTTTGCAACCGCAAACTGCATTCTTTTCAATAATAGGTTTAGAGTAGAAGCAGCCCGTGTGGAAAAAGCACACCCTGTTCCCAATGGGGCCCTGTGTCTGCTAAGCGCACAGCTGATTGGGTACAAGCAGGTCAAGTCACTTTGCCAGGGTCACACTGTGAGCTAGTGGCTGAGCTAGCCTTTGAACCCAGGATCTCCTGGCCCTCGGTTCTTTCACCCAGCCACTGAAGCACACCCCCTCAAGTATTTAAAGGTTACAGGGTTACAGTTTATTTCCCGGACATGTGGTACTGTATAATTCCAGTGTTCCAATGTTCCAGTTCTAATGGTATAATGTTCCAAGTTTTGAAAACAAAAATGTAAATGTTTAAAACCTGAGGTAACCTGTTTTGTGTACATGGTATTTATTTATGTTATGTATTTTATTTATTTATGTGTTTATTGTTTAGTTGGTATTAAGAACGAAGTGTAACTCTTAATGTGGAATATGATGAATATTATGTTTGCTGTGTTTTAGATAACTAGTATTTCAGGCATGGTCTAAGCTGCTGGAACAGTTGAATAATTGTCTGCAACAGGCTTTTCTAAATATACCTTTAGGATACCTTTATGAAAATACAGTGGGGGTCTACAAAGCACAAACCATGATGAATACCTGGAGTGTATTCAAAGTTGTAACCATGGAAACCTAGCTAAAACATGGCCGTGCTCACAGGAAACCCATGGGTAATGACATGTCACTAAGGTACACAGACACAGGGCTGGTTGTACAAAAAAATAAATAATACAGCAAGTGTTGACATGAACTTTTCATATTCAATGCTACATTTTTGGAATCTAAATTACGGCACGTTGTAAAACAGTTGCAGGAAAATCATCCTTCAGAACAGCTGTTTAATTGGGACATTCTACTTTTTGTATATAAAGAAGACACCATGGAGTGCTGTGTTTAATCACTATAAGAATGGCCTTATACAACCCACTCACCTCCTCAAGGAGCGTGTTGGTTATTCTGACATCCTCATTGGTGGAATATCCACAATACTGTCCTCTAGCTATATCAAAGTCAAACATACTCTCGTTAGTAGATTTCCGTTTTAAAGAAGTGAAAAGCAGCCATCATTCACAGAGCAGGCTCATTTCCAGTTTCTGATAGTTAGAGCTTGTCTCCATTATAAGGATCAAGAGCTAAAGCCTGGACAGAGTGCAATTCTTTTCTGTTCCCTTTTCCTTGCAGGCTTCAGCTTATTATTTCAGAGCTTGTTTGATTTGAAACGTCCTTGTTCATCGACTCTGACGTCGAGTGGCCTCTTTGTCTTGATTTATAGAACAGACTCTTAAGCCCATTCACAAGTGCTGCTGTAAACTGTGCATTTTCTTCCTCAAGAAGGTAACGTTTTGAGTGGCATAAGACGTTTTCTAATACAGCGCCAGACAGTCAGCAGCAGAAAGCTGAGCCGTCTCTTGTAGCTGTAAGAGCTTGGGCATGGCTCAACACAGTCTGCAAGAGGATGCAGGAATTACTTGAGGTAACAGGGACCATTGATCTTCCAAACTTTCTAGATGCAGTTGTTACAGGATGCAGTACTGGCCTCTGTACTGGAGACAGGTACTCTGAATCACAGACCAGGCGATTAACCTGCCTTTGTTCTCTCATTTGGAAAAGGTAAGAAGAAAATGGCTCTTGCGTCTGTTAGTCGCACCGCCTGCTCGTGAAACCTCCCTGGAAATCCACCTTGAGCTTGAAATTGGTGAAACACCAGTGTTGTCATTCAAACAAAGGTTCTGGTGAATTAAAGGATTCTCATTTTAAAAACAGCACTTTTCTGTAAAGCCAGTCACTTATAAGTGATCCCAACCATGGTTAAAAATTGGTACAGTTCTGTGTTAGTACTGTACAGTTTTTCTACTTACAGTTACTGAGTAGTATTGTAGGCTGAGATAATCACATTTTTAATTTATTCAACTACACTTACAGGCCAAATATTGGTGGCCTGATACTGATGCGTCGATTTTAAACTAACATTCTAAAATGTTCTAATATTCAGAACTACATTTTTCCTAAGGCTTGGATTTGTTTATATTCTTGTAGGAATGTTACTTTGTATTTCTGTTCTATAACAGGTGTAGTTATTCCCGATTTCCAAAACATAAGGCAAAATATTGAATTGTGTATTACACTACAGCCACCAGACCAACAACTTTCTAATTAGAAAATACAAATAAAAACGTTAGTTTTTTGTGGTTCCCTGGTTTGTGTTTTTGTCTCCAACTGGAGATACGGTATATGTATTGTGCAGTATATCTACAGAAACGCATAACCACTGGTGATGAAACTTGTTTAGGACATTATTCACTTGAGAGTTTCAAAATGTAGGTATATACAGGTATGAAATAATCTGTCTTTCTATATTGATTTACCCTTTCATAGTTAGTTTGTACAGTCATATAATGTTTTTAAAACCGTGCCAGATGTTAATGGGGAAGCAGGACTAGCAGATAGAGAAACAAAGCAAAAAAAGGTATTGCACACAGAAGTTGTTTTTAGTGTCTTCCGTTTGATTTGCTGAATGTATTCCCTGGTTTTCCACACTGCTTTGTGAATAGCACCAGTATCTTCCTCATGTGCCTGCGTGCTAGCTCTGGCTCATGCTAGCATCCTCGGTCTGCTCTGCTTCATGGTTCCCTCGCTGCATTCTGTTGTTCTTGTGTTTCACGAGTCCAAGCCCCTGTTAGCCCTGGTGACCAATAATATGGGTCTTGCCCTCCTGGGATTTGAGCCTCTTCCACGCCTCTGTTTCCTCCTAGTGTCCAGTGCTCAGTTTAGTTATTTTTTTTTTTTTTTTAGTTTTACAGCGGATGGGATTCAAACATTTGGCTTCATAAATGTATCTTCACTGCTGCCACACCCTTCATGAAATGAAAGATTTTTGTATACAATGTGCTCACATATCTCAACACTAGTTAATTGTGAAAGCTCTGTAAGATAGTGAAAAGGGAACTGGAAAGCGCACAAAAAAATGGCAGGTATCAAACTAATATCACTAACCAAAGTAAGTGCAGTTTGTTTTCAGTGTGTTACTTAGAAACTGGAGAATTTACCATTCAGACAGGGCTAAGTGATGACAATAAGTTTTAGTTAGACTGGCAGCTGATAACACAATCTTAATGAAATGTTGATCTAACAATGTAAAGTGTTTACCTTAGGTACTGATGAAGTCAGGTTTTCACCCGATCTCATTTCTATAAGATAGAAATGAGATCGGGTCAGACAGTGAAGCTCAGTGGCAAACCAAAGGTGTGCGGTGGAGGTCCATTTTAATTAAACAGACTGTCTAAAAAGAAAAACTGTAACGCAAGTGTGTTGAGCAGCTAATGTTCATAAATGAGAGATGAAATGTATTCATAAAATACTGACAACTGGCACATTAGCAACTCGATACTTGATGTGGCCTTCAGGCTAAATGCTTTCTTTGGGCCTGAATGACCTGTTTGTTTGGGGTCGCCAGTGTACATTCCCACAGAGCTGCATATAGAGGAGCGACCTCCTCGTTTCACATCACTGCTGCCACTCTTAAAAGAGCACCGCCATGCTTATTCGACTGATAAGGGAGTCAAGCTTTGCCATTAGATGTGAATATGGATTCTAGGTAAACCCTATTGGGACTGTTTCAATTAATTGTTTATTAGCACATTTGTAGCATTAGTTGTACATGTAAATATGCTTGCTTTAACCTCAGGTAGCTAGACATATCTCCGGTATGTGTTCACTTAATCCAAGCAGCAGTTGCTTTTCAGTATTAATCTCATTGAAACATTTGGTTATATGCAGCCACGGCTTCATTACAAAAGGAAAAGCAAATACTAACTTGCAGTGAGATTCAAATAAACAAAGTGCGGCTTTGTTGTCCCCAGATGGGAAAAACAGATACTGACACTGTTGCAACAAGGTAATAATTTGATATCAATGAAAAGACCAGGCATGTTGTTATTGCCTGTGCCAGCTGTCAAACTGCCCGTGGGAATCCAAATATTGACACGCAGGTTTATAGTTACCAACAATCGCACTATTCTTTTAGGCTGTGGCAAAACAATTAAACATAACACAAGGTTGATATGAATGCTGATGTTGCCTGAATGCTTCCACTAGAAGATATTGTTATTCTTGTTTTGAATTGGTCATTTAGCAGTATGATTCTTAGTGTTTGGTTAACGAGTGCATAGCAACACATATGATAAGCACTTATATTTGCAGCAGTGCACAAGAGATGATTAAAGGGTTTTTAAGGCCTTTGATCCCAATTAATCAGTCTATCGGTAGACGCAACACCCTGCAAAAAGGAAACCCGACTGGTATGCGCCTTGTGAATGTTTGTGCTACATGGGAAGTGTGTAAGTAAGCAATCATTCATTTTTGTTTGCTTAAACTGTGCTAAAAATATCAACGAGTGTGTATATTCATAAATGTAAACAGTGTGTTCATAATATACAGTGTCTCACTGGGGTAGATTTTGTTGCACTCCTGTTGGTGATTTAAATTTTTTTTATTATTATTTTTTCCCCAATTTGAAATGCCCAATTATTTTTAGGCTCAGCTCACCGCTACCACCCCTGCACTGACTCGGAGGGTGCCGTCAGCCGCCCGCTTCTTTATACTCTGCAGACTCACCGTGCAGCCGCCTCAGAGCTACAGCGTCGGAGGACAACGCAGCTCTGGGCAGCTTACAGACAAGCCCGCAGGCGCCCCGCCAGACTTCAGGGGTCACTGGTGCGCGATGAGCCGAGGACACCCTGGCCGACCTAACCCTCCCTCCCCAGGCGACGCCGCCAATTGAGCCGCCCCTGGGAGCTCCCGTCCACGGTCGGCTGTGGAATAGCCTGGATTCGAACTCGCGACATCCAGGCTATAGAGCGCATCCTGCACTCTAGCGAGTGCTTTTACTGGATGCGCCACTCGGTAGCCCCTTATGCATGTTTTTTTTTAACTTTGCACAACTTTAACATTTAAATGGCGCTGCCTTCCACAGAGTCACATTTAGAAATTAGAGCAACCATAAACAGTGTCCAGAAGATTAGATAAGTGTGAAAAAAAACAACTAAACAACAACTTATAAACATATTTCCTGGACAAATGTAGTTATTCCTTGCTTTAGTGGTTTAACAATGCCTGTGTTCAGAATAGGACCTACAGCTCATTTGCAATGTCTATTTTTTTGTCACAATAAGGTAGCTGTTGTATTAATGTTAATTATTGGTGGTTCTTCTTTACAGAGAAAGGCCATTCCTCACAAGAGGTTTCCCAGAAAGCCCGCGCTCAGCCCACCTTCCACGCAGCTGCCAGACTCTCCGCCATGCTGAGCGGGAACGATGAGATCTACGCAAACGCCATGCTTGTGGATCATGTATGGCAAGGCTTGCATTTCAATAAGAAATCCATCGGGAATGTATTACTGACCCTTTAGAGCCTTTTCGGTGTTTAGTGAATACAACTAAAGTCATTAAAGTGCCAAAACCTTTAAGAGGATTTTAACAGGGGGTTTAGAATTGCACAGAACAGCAAAGCCGTATGGATAAAATTAAAGACTTTATACAGCTGTGTCTAGGGCAATGCCTCAAGTATTGCAAACGGGCGTCACTAATAGCTATTTAATTTACTGTATTTAGCAGAAAGAATACACACCCATGCTATCTTAATGGGCATGTAGTGGTGATAAGTGAATCATAGGCGTTCCCTGGTAGCTTGCACATGTATATCGTGTTCATGGGCTATTCATTAACAAATAACATGTGAAGTTGCACCACAAAATGACTAAGTAATTGCTTGTAGTTTCTGTTCGTTTTCAAAGGCGAGTGCAGGTAGCCTGGAGAAGTCTGTGTGCTAATGGAGCTCCTCTGAGAATCCTCTGCACCGAGTTAGATTTGACTTTTTGAACCTGTCAGACATCAGACCTATGAGAGATGTCAGCGATGGTTTCTGAAATTATTATAAGTGGAGGAGACAAAGATCAAACAGGGAACCCTTTGCTTTGCAAACAAATACCTTTCAAATCAGTCAATGAAATATTCCTTTAAACCACAGCTTTTCTCATGCAGCAATGGCCAATGCAGGCTGTCAAGCCCCAAAGTTGTGCTTGACAACTTTAGGTAAAACTTAAATAGATCTGCGGTCTGTTTTAATGATCTAAACAGTGGATGATCTAAATACCACCACCTTTTAACTCTTCATTATTCCCTCTAATCAGGAAAGATTCAATCAAAATATCCAGAGCCACTCTGTGGCCGGCGCTGTTCACCTGTTTCATGACTCTGTCTAACCAAACTTCCAGCCACCGGGAAATAACACAGTTGCTGTATTTCTCGAATAAATCCTCCTCTTCTTAATAGTCTACTCAAACTACAAGCATGTAAAATGGCATCTATAATACTGCTTTTGACTTGCAAGTGAATCTGACCCCCCTCAATCACATTGCAGGTTGATGACATGGATATAAAGTACAGCATTGATGGGACCACCACTGAAAGCACATCAACAGACAGCTCTAGCCAGGATCTGAGCTGGGGCATTCGCTCTGACACTGGCTCCCTGATTGCAGGCCCACCTGCCTCTAATCACATGTCTGAACGCTGCAATGATAAAAAGGACACCACAAGCAATACAGCCGACACAGAGCAGTTGCGCGCAATCTCAGCTGCCAATTTGGCTCTTGCTAGACTGAATCAGCCACAGCGGCCCCCGGGATTTAATAAAGGAGGAGGTCCACCAGATAGCAAGATGAGCGAACAGAGGTACAGGACTTGTATTTGTTTGTTTATTGCGTTATCTATTTTGCTTTATTTCTCTGCCATTTTGTTTCCAAATTAAATTACATCAATGATCACTGTGACAGTGGTTGGCCATTGTGACCCGCAGGAAGCTGACTAGAACAGTGGGCCAGGTGGATTATGACCAGGTGCTGACACCACAGGGTGTGCTCACTTTATTAAACACCATCATTCTGTTCCTTTTAATTACCTGATTTTTTTTTCTTCTGGTTGCTCCGTTACAATTCTAGCCTTTCAGAAATGTTTTCGATTGCATTCCATCTGCAAGCACGGGGGGCTTTGGTCTGTTATTATAAGCAGCCAGCCGTTCAGTACAGCAACAGAAGTCAGGAGAAAAGTGAGTTTATATGTAGACTGCTGGAATTACCCCCTGCGGAGCAGGTACAACGGTTCAGGTCTGTCAGGAATGTAGCTCTGTAACAGAACACATTGAAACATCAGGGATTCACAGTGTCCTTCGTTAAACTAACCTCGGGACTCCAAATGTTAAACACATTTTATATGTATAGAGACTGAACAGACAACCAGTGTTAGTTTGATTGTGGTTAAAGTGCTGTGTGAAAACAGAAAGAATATATGTTGATTAATGGTTAGTGTGCATTGTGTGATTCTTGCAGACCACTTTACATACACTTGCTTATTAAGGCTAAGATGTGGTTTATTCTAAGAGCATGGTGCTTTCAAAATATTGTATTACACGTTTCACGAGAAAGCATCACAGTTCACAGTTGTTAGTGGTACCTATATATATATATATATATATATATATATATATATATATATATATATATATATATATATATATATATATATATATAGTTTAGTCAGCAAATAGTGATTCTATATATTTAAGGTATATCTTTTCAAAACTTGTAGTACAGAAAATTAATTCCCAATAAACGGTGCTCAAATTGGCATCTTGCATTGAACTCCTATACAGGAACGTGCAAGCTGTTTGTGATGAAAGCCATGCGATTTATGGAATATGTGTTGATAAAATATGTGGGGTGTCTTTTAATTTTATTTATTTATTTTTAATTTTAGAAAGTTTGAGAAATGCTTGTAAAAGAAATATGAAACACTGTATATAGCACATTTCAGCTGTGAACAGAATTTAAAAATAGTTTGAGGATCAAGTATCATCATTTATTACACATCAGCAGTGGTCCACATACACATTGACACTGCTTTCTGTTTGTAAGTGTCAGCAAAGAATAACTGAATTACTGTGCAGTCGTTTACTCTTCTGGCCAGTTAATACTGTATGTCTTCTGTTAACGAGAGTTTATTACAGTAACACTAACCCGAGTTGTTGGTGCCATTGAAGGCGTGGCCCAATGGAACTGGCAGCTCTCCACAGTGTTCTGGGCCTGTTTTGTTTCTGGTTTTGTAGTGAGACTTTGTATTTAGGGAATGTTGTTATTTAATACAGTCCCAGTCTGGACGGTCTCGATGTGGACAGTGAAGAAGAGGATCATTCGGACAAGTCTCCTCTGTCCAACCTTTTATCTGCAGCCCCTCTGCAAGTGAGCAGCGGTGATGAACAGGATTCCTTCAACACGTCTCCAGAGCTGTGTGACAACAGAACGAGATCCACTTCTGCATACATCACTGCTAACTCAAAGGTACTCAGCTTCTGTCTGTCTGTGTGTGTGTAGACATGTGTATAAAAGTATAATGTATGTTGTGTGAATCAGTTGATCTAAACAAGGATGATAATGGGTGCATAAGATGATTTTCGTGTATTACAACTTGGTCTGCATAGTGTTCTTTTTCCACCCTAAAAAGTTGGTATTAAATAAAGTCTTCCACATAGAAGTATTTGGTTTAGCCCCAAATTGTAGGGTTATAATAATCCATGACCATTTGGAAGTCTTTGGGTGAACTCAAAAAAGGATAAGAATGGATATGTCTAAAATTCTCATCTTTGGGAGTTGATTTCTGTAACTCTTTCAACACTCTAGTTGTATAGGAAATAACACCACTCAAAACAGCAGACTATTAAACTGCAGTAATTGAATATGCTAATATCTAAATATATGTCCATTTACAGTCAGATTTTAAATTGATTAAAATCCACTGGGCTCTATTTTCCACTGTGCTTTAATGTTAATGTTATTTTATTTTGTAAGAAAAAAGATGCTATAGTCCTACTTTCTGTGCAGTTTGTATACTCCAAAATGACATGCATTTAATGCTAACTTAAAATGCATTTTCAACACGGCCTAATGAGGTGAAGTGGATAAAAGAGATATCAGGAAGTGTGACAAAACCTCAGTCCAGAGTAGCGTGCAAGTACGTGCAGCATGCAATTTAAAATGGATAGAACAAGTGGTGTGAATTAAGAGTGTTACTAATAGCTGTAATCAAGTGCAATGCTAATGCTCTCAGGAAGCGGTGGATTCTGGAGTCCGGCTGCGTTCGTATTCCTGTTCCTCCCCCAAGATTACCCTGGCCAGACCTCGCTTCATTCGGGATTCAGGGATGTCCCATCTGAGTGAAGGTCAGTTTGTGTCCTCTCACATGCTCATGTTTAAAGCATCCTGAAGTAGTCTGTTAGGTATTGTCATATTCAAATTAACTAACAACAAGTGCTAACACGTATGTTGCATTTCTATCATAATCTCTGCTCCTTTTCTACATTTTTAAGGAGGAATTTTACTTCAATGAAACCAAACCTTCAGGGGGAAATCCACAAAGCAATGTTACTCCAAAGTGTGATTAGCGCCATTTTGATTCTAAAAAGAGAGAAACCCCTGTTAATGTTACAAATTAGAAATAAACAACATAGGCATTCCTAAGAGTCTCCTTTCACAAAAAAATAGTGCTAATGACATTATTTTGCAATTATTATTGCTTTTTAAAAATGTGTTAACTTCAAATTAGCACTACTTAATAATCAGCTAAAATTAATAAGTGTTTTTATAAAGGTTTCTTTTTCAAAAACTAAACGTTCAGCCTTGTATTGTTTGGCCTTTTATTTCTTGACAAAAGATATCTGAATGGTGAAGATGATCTGACACGCTAGTGAGGTATCAACACCCCATTGTGCTATGAACCTCACTGGCTGTTCTTCATAATGTGTGATATCAGAAATCTGTCCAATACCTTTCTGTGGTGAGCTACAATAGACAGAAAAGCATCCAATGCACAGAAAAGCTAAATGAAGAAACCCTTTTCCAAGCGTTTCACAGAAAGAAATGTATCCCTGCTCTGTAGATGGTGTGTTCAACAGCGGCCGGTCCCTTCTGCAGGCTCTCTCTCTGTCTAAATCAGTGTCTCTGCTCCACCCTGTTAGTAAGTACACCCTGGACCCACAGATACAGGGTCCTCCAATTACAAGGCATGACATTCAGATAACTGTTCATTGGTGGAAGGGGGGGAGAACCTCCCATAATCATGTAAACAACATTGCTTGCTGTAAGGTGTAATCACTAATTCAACGTACTGTACAGGTGTTCGTATGTGTTTTAATGTGGCATCTTCATTGCAGATGAAATGGAGGTTCTTTTCTGTGCTGGTGATGGAAGCTACAAAGTGCATGCTCTTACTTCCAACTAATATTTATACATGTTTATTAAATCTAAAACAAAAAGCTGTTATTCAGTAGACTTCAGTCTGTGTACAGTGGGCATGCCTTTTGTATCTTGAGGCACACACTCGCTGCTGTCCTGAGCAGTGGCAGGACTGGCTGCTTGCATCTCTTATACATTGTTTCAGTGTTAACGTCTCTTTTCCATTCCTCATCTGGCATGTAAGTCTTCAGAGCAGCCGTTCTCAAGCAGCTCATTCTCAGTTCTGGGGAATATGAATGTTATCTTGATATTCTTTTGATAAGTTCTTCTTTGGGATGCAGGGAATTGCATATTAAGGTTGATTACAATATTCCAAATTGTCTGTATTAAAGTTAGAAAGTAGATTCAAAACTGGCTTAAACCTAAGGATGGGTTGCTACACAGAATTTGACTTCTGATGTATTCTTGACATTGTAGGATAATGATGTTAGGTGGTTGCAGGTTGATTTGAAGGTTGAGAACTGCTGTTCTAGGTGGTAACATGGTGAAGGCTCTCTGGCTTCCTAATTAACTGTGATCCTTTCTGAAGAGCTGCTTGTTTCTCTTGTTGTTTTTAACTTTTTGAAATGTTTTACTTTTTGCAGAGCAGCGTGCTTACAGCTTGCCAGAGCAGCCCAGAGAGAAAAGGTATTTGCCATTTGATTGACATTATTGATCAGCCTTTATCATACATGATTGTGTACTTGTGCTGTGGGTGTTTTGTAACTAAACTAGTTTTGCTTCTGCGGGTTGATAACACCATATGTGCTTAATTTGTTTTATTGTTTGTGCCATTTGGAAATGAATTGCTTTTCAAAGGGGAAGATTGTGGCAAGAAAAATGCATTGCATGACCTGCTTGTGTATCAACACTACTTGCAGTCTTGAATTAGAAACGATGGGTTCCTCCCAACGTTTCTGTTTGTCCAGCGAGTGTGTTTGGATGTCCAGTTTAAGCTTGCTGCAAATGCTGTCCTCTTTCAGGTCCTCTTTCTACCTTAAAGGGTCAATTGTTCCTCATTTCTCCAATGAAAGCCTTATTACCTTCCCCACCTTCTGATTTGGCGGCTGTTGCCCCCTGAACACACAGTGTGTCTGTGTGTGTTAACGTGATTTCTTAAAGAGACATTCGCCATTAATGATTCTGTCAAACCCCCGAAAGCACATTCTTCCAAATAAGAAAATAAGAATTTATTTCTGAGCATGTATCCCTCTCGAACAAACCCCTGGCAGACGTGTGGAATCGAATGAGCACTTTGCTGGCTGTGCATGGTGCCTCCACACACGTTTACCAGGGTATTGCTCCAGCCCCTCCACATAGTGCAGCACTTACTCTCATTGAGCTTTTTGTTTGGTCTTGCTGTTCTAAAGGATGCATGTGTTGCAAGCAGGTAGTCTTTGTTCCGAGGTACACACACTCCAGCAGCTGTTTCTACAGTAGACACTGATCTACAAGCCTGTGAGGGTTAGCAATCAGTCAGCAGCTCCTCCTACTTCCCCTCAGCATTCAAGCTCTGTTTCAATAGAATGCCAGTTTGATCTAGTCTTACAGCTGTGGAACCTGAACTTCTGTCAGACTTGTGTGTAAATCATTTTGAAAGAAGTTTCACATAAACAACATCATTGACTTGTTATGCTTGTCTAATTTAATATGAGCTTTTTAAATGGGAGAATTGTTTAACCAATTTGATTTCATTTTCACTTTATTTTTTATTTTCTATCCATTTTCCAATATGTTGAATATTAACTCATATCAGAAGCTCTCCACAAATATCTTAGTTCTGTTTACTTTGAAATGATAGGTAGACAAAATAGCTATTGCTGTTGTTTTTAATGGGGAATTTAGTATTGTTTACAAAACAGTTTCATAATATACTAAAATAAATTAAAACTAACATTTCAATACATTTCAGTTCCACTCTTTAACTTACTTATGATTGATAACTTTATTAAACCCTATATAAGCAAAAGTTTCATTCAACCACACTGTGTTCATCCCCACGAATGAGTGTGATAAATAATGTGATTAAAGTATTCTATCAAATGGCTGGGTAACTAATGCAGAACAAAAGGGTTAGTTCCATTTGTTTCATTGTTTTGTAAATAGATGATGTGGCAAAGTGGCTGCTGATTAAGAACAGATGCAGAGGTGATGCAGTGCAGAAATAATCACAAGTGAAAACTGTAATCCAATTTGGAAATGTTATTTTTATTATTGCACAAATCCTGGTCTGGCGACCAAACAATAATCCTCTGGCAATACACCTCTGGTGTAAAGCTCGGCAGGAAAATAGTAATAATGATTTGTAAACAAAACAAATAATAACACGTTATCCGCTCCCACAATACTACGAACACAAATCACTTTACAATTCTCCGGCCCCCTTTATGCAATCATGCATGACCCCTTGGTAAACGATTACAGCTGACTATTGCCTGCAGCTGCTACCTTGTTTACCTTCCGGGTCAATATGTTCCTGCAGCGGAGCCTTGCCTTTTTCCAGGCTGACCGTCTTTCCGACCCAGGAAATGAACTGTCAGGCCAACTCATCCAAAGCCTTTCCCTTTTGCTACTTAGCGCCCTCACAGGTTGGGAGGGAGATTTACAACCAGAACTCATTATATTTCCGTCACAATGAATGAAGATGATTTCATGAAATATATGATCGCAATCAACTTCGATTTGTCACTACATCAATCAATTTTGACTGGGCCCTTTTTTTAATCATAAAACATGCTGTATCTTTGCATCTCCTCGTAATCTTTAACAAACAAAATTAATTCACCAACCTGTGTCATTAGTCACCCATACAAAAGTCCTGAGAACCTAGAGACTAAAGCCAAGGGGACACAAGTCTATATGTTGCTAGAAAATGTCGAATGAAAGCTGTTGCTTCTGCATTGCTGCTTCAGATTTCAGGGGACGCTATTCTACAGTGTGTAGACATTGTAGTTAGAATGTTGATGGACCGCACAGAGAAAACAATACACAGATGATATTTCCTATCAAAAACTTTTTTAGTGTTTTTAGTGTCCACATAATTTTCACCAGCATTTTTTTTCAATAAACTAAACTATTCTTAAATATGTGTATATAGAATTGTATTAGTAATATTTACCATTACCCTCATCATTTTTGTTCTGAATTCGTTATTTTTGACTTGAATATTTTGCTTGACAGTTTTTTCTGTTTTATTTGTGTAAATAAACATGAAAATAAAACTAATTGTAAATAGAGAGAAGTTGAAATGTGATTGTTTTATAGTTTTTATTATATTATTTTTAACAGAATTCCTAATTATGCCAGGTGAGGATTTGTTTTTCTTCTACAAATCAGATATCGGTAACTGTGTAACAATATTTCCAAGTTGTGTGTGCTGAACGGTAATGTTCAAACAGCTTTAAACAAAAAGTAGGACTCACTTTATCCATTACTATTAAGTTGTAACAAATGAAAGTTTATTTGACCCAAAATGACACTGAAAACTCAACCTGTGATTTAAACGTAACACACCGCTACAGTTTAACATGAATGCTCTACTGCTTCAGCGTCGGCACCAAACCCGCTTTTGTTGTATTTGCGAATATTAGACTGTAATGCCAACACAACATTATGTTTAAAACAGTTCATAATAGTACATCGGGTTTTTTTCAAGAAATATAGTATTTATAATTTTGTTGACTTTAATGCCGCTCCACTACATGTCGTGGCATTACTGACAAATTGGTCATTAACTGCCAGGAATGGACTGATTAAGACTTATTTACACCTAAAAAAAGAAAAAAAATCACCCTGAAAAAAACGATAAGGAGAGTCTCTCTCACAAAGTCACACACTGGCTTCACATTCATGTTCTCCGTTCTCCGCCATTTTTTTTTATTTTTTTTTTTTTGCCAAAGAAGCTAGTCACATGACTTTTTACATTGCTTTCATTGGCTGATTTATTCTATGACATAATGTTGCTTCTAGAAAATCAACAGTCCTTTGATACAGTTACTTGCCTGAAACATGTAGCTTGCAGGTCACTTTCTACAAAAAAAAAGTATCCCTTCCTACATTTTTCTAGCAACGTGTAGACTAGTGTCCCATCGGCTTAAGTGCTTCTTCTATTCCCAGCCTTGTTTCAACCCCTAGCCATTTATAGATTGGGTTCATTGTGCTGTTGCATCTTGTTTAATTCTGTTTTTTACTAAAGATAAAGGGTATGATGTCTTCTTTCTTTTCATTTTGATAAAAAGGTCTTGGCTGCTTTCCCCCGTAGCATGTCCGCTCAGTGTAAAATAATAACGGTTTCACAAACCTGGCTTGAAGTGTAATCTTTCCCTCCCACCACTCTCATCAGCAAGGTGTATTCAACAGTCACAGCCTCTGAAGCCCTGACAGCTGTCACAAAACACTTCCCATTGGCTTATCCTGGCTGTCATAAAATACAAATAAGAATCGGAGAAGGGGAGCAGTGAACAGCTAGCAGTGTCAACACGACTAGCCTTGAATAACATTAGCAATCTAAATTCCCATTTTGTAGTTCTATTGACTCTGCTGGGCAGGCAGCAGGTCGGTTGTTTGCTCTCAAGGAAAGCTTTGATTCCTGTTACTGTGAGCTGTGTACCTGCTGTATAAACACAACCAAAAACACAGTGGAAGTTCATTGCTGTGTGTTACTGCAGTACCTAGCACTGAATTACATTACAGTGCTTCCAGTTATACTAAAGCTAAAGCCCACAAAGCTGTTCATTTAAATCTTACATTTTGCGCTACACCTTTCATTTTGAAGATCTGTTTGAAATCTGAAAGAAATGCTATAATGCAACCAAGTATTCTAATTTTAAACCATATTGGATCTATTATTCAGTTCACCTAAAGGGTGGTAGAACAATGTACTGCTGTCATTGAATCATTAGGTAACTGCGTGTGCGAGTTAAAATGTGAATGTATGTAAAGTCAGGAGTGTACTTATTTTTAATATTAAAATGGTGTCGGTATTTCGATTCTCCACTGTTAAGATCAAATTTAGAAGCAATGCAAGAAAAGCGATTTTCAAACTTGGTAAGTGCTTCCTCTTGGGAATTTGGTTCACACTGGGTCTAACCTAAAACCTAAAACCGTTCTCTAAAGAGCTTTTAAAATGCTAGCGAGTGCACCTTTTTAATACAGGTACAATCAAAACTCTACCGGATGGTTGGTGATGTGTGAGAGCTATATTTGAAAGTGTCAGGTTGCAGGCCGTGTTGTTTCCTGCAGTCGAAAGGTCATGTGTTGTTTTCTGTAGGGAGTTAAATTTCCGTAAAAGGGCTCAGTCAGCAGAGGAGGAGGGCAGTCCGGAGCTGGCAGAGTCCCTGCAGCACCTCACTCTCTCGGAGTTCCTCAAGGAGTACGTGGTATAGCCCCCTTCTACAGCCGCACGCATGTGTAGGACCAGCAAGCCATGTGCTGTTAACCACATTAACCCATTCCACTGGCTATGCCTTCATAACTCAACTAAACACACCCCTCCCTCCCTCCCCATTTAGGGCTAGCTGTTTTGAAGAGCTCCTGCTGTAGCCATACTGCTTAGAAAGTCTATCCCAGGATAGCCAATTCAGTAGTTTATTATACTGCACATAGATAAATAAATAAGAAAACGGACATAGGTTCTGCAGTATGTATCAGTGTATTACAGGGATGGGTAACTCCAGCTGTGGAGAGCTATTCTATTCCAGGTATAACAGGTATTATGAAGTAGTTCCCTGCTTTCAGAGGTTTAATTGGTTCAATTAAACATTAAGAATGGTTGGAACAAAGACCTGGTTAGGAAGGGCCAGGGTTAACCGCACTTGGTGTATTAGATTTGTTTACTGGTCTGCTGTTTGGAAAGGAGTTATCTGTCCTACATGTATACTGTGAGTGCAGTTATTGTTTTCCTAGATCTGTAAAGTTTTAAGATTGTTTTGCTATGGCTAAGCAGGAGTTTTTCATTCTTACACTGTTGCCATGTAATGCATCTTCCAGACACATACTCCTGTGTATGCCTCACTGCTGTTCGCTGTGTAGAACACAGAATCTAACTGTCTGAACTAACTGGTAGCCTTGTTTCTGTTGGACTGTAAAAACAAAAGTGACAATGCCGTTATTTTTTAAATGCTGAAAAGCAGTACAGCGAAAACCTCTTAAAGTGATAACATTCATTTCGATCACTCAAAGCAGTTGATTTGATAATATGTTTTGTATTGGTTGACTAGCAAATGCAATCGCTGATTACAATGTACTTTTGATTCAAGTAATCAGTGCTTCTATTAAGTTGTTTTCACTGTATTAAACTTACGTGTTCAACAAATGTCAAGGGGAGAAATAGTTCATCATACTGTAAATGGGATCATTTTGGTTTTCTGTGCTATACTGTAACCCCTCAAGAAGACCTTGTTCCATAATGTGATTTGTCATATTCTGTTTTAGTTCATGTATAGCGTAAAGCACAGCTTTGTAAAGTATATTGGAAGGAGATGCTTTTTTTAGTCCAGTCCAGTTGTACTGTAGGTGATTCCTTGTGGATTCCTTCATTCTATGACGGTTCCTTCTTTGCCCAACAGAATTGAAGAGGAGGAGTGGGATAAATACATTATCCCATCCAAATGTGAATCGGAAAAATTCAAAGTTAGTCGCACTATCAGCTTCTTGAAAAGCAGGATGTCTAGCACAAGGAACAAGAACAAGGTAAGAATGAAAGCAGAGGCAGCTCTGAATAAACCAGGCAATGACAGGATTCCCAGAGGAATGATTATTGCAGTAACCTGGGATGTTCATTGATTTCATGGTAGTGTAACTAAATTAAATAATCTCACTATCATTGCTGTTAAATATAACCCAGTCAGTATATAATGTTACCATTTAAATGTATTCTACCAATCATACAATGCAATCCCTTCCCTTCAGTAACAAGTAGTGGCTAGCTGCACTCCTGGTTTCAATTTACAATAAACGTTACTACCACTAGACATTGAAGTCTCCAGTAAGAGAGAATGGGTCTAATCCTGTACTCCTGCACTTTAAGATTATTTTAGCTGGTATTTGTAACATGTCTTCTGAAATCCTCCCAATGTCCCCTTGGTTCACTGCTGTGAAATGTCCCATTACTAACTCCATAGTACTACAGCAGCTACACACTCAAAGGAAGACCTTATATCAATTTCAAGCTTTCTGAGGGCAAAGAGATGGTTAATGCAATAGCAATTGTCTGGAGGCCTGGGTTAATGTTATTTGTCAACAGTTGCCCACCTCTCAGTGGTATGATTAATCCATCCATTTGAAAGAAATGAACTAGTCTTGTGGAAAGGAATAATAATCCATGATCAGCGTTTTGTAGTTGGTTTAATTCATTCGTGTGCATGTTGTGCACATGGATTGTGTCTATAACTGTGTGAAACAGCTTTTCTGAACACTGCGTGGGAGAACTGGGTGACGGTACTGGGGCATTCCCTTGCTCTATAATCATTAACTGGCTTGAGCCACAGTGCAGGCATGGTTACCAGGAGACTTGTTTGCTGTGTATCGAGAACACACACAAAACAAGGTAATGAAGGCAAAGACCAAACTGGCTGCCTCGTTTAATCTTTAAACAGCTTCTCTTTCAACTGTATTTATTTGATGTGAATGTCTGTTATCAAAGAGGTTTTAATACGTTTAGCTTTCTCTTTGCATTACAGAAGACACGGAATATGTACTGCTAGCAAGTTAATGTGTTTTGTGTTTATTGTCATTTGATTTATTTTTTTCATTTATTTGTTTTCCAGGGGAAAAATAAGGACAAAGAAGGAAAGGACAAGTTGGTTAATGGACACCAGTTCATAACAGGATCATGTTCAGGACTGACGTTGTGTTTGGTCTGCGACAAGCCTGCCATTGGTAAAGAGCTCTTGCAGTGTTTCAGTGAGTATTCATTGTACAGTACTTGTTTTTACAAAAATGTCAAAGAACAGTGCATTCAGTTTAAGTTTAAGCTGAAAGTTTAGCAGTGGGGTTCACATGTTTAAGTCATTTTTATGATGAAGTAAGTAACTGATGATTATTTGGTCAGTGTGGTTAATTCGGTGGGACAGAATCAGGAGGGTTCAAGTCCAACATTATTCTAACATGTTTAATTTGGAATAGATAACAGTGCTGTGGCACTGACCCAGGTCTAAGCAAACGGCAATGGAAATGTAATAAAATATCAACACTGCTCACTGTGCAAATCACAGGGTGGTGCGAGTCATACAAGTGACAGAGCTGTGATTCAATAAACACTTCATCTGAAGTGGGGTATTTCAACACATCTGTGAACAGCCAGGATTTATAAAAGGGTCCACTTTTATAAACACTATAGCATATTCGCAGATTGCAAGTGGAATCAGTTTATATGAAAAATGATGCCAGGGATAAAAAAAAACAAAACCAATAAAGACTTAATACCTGCGTTATTTCTATGAACTGTGGCGACATTCAAACTTTCCAGAGGCACAGTACTGTATATGTACGGTATGTGCATGGAAACTGTTTATGCATAGTGTGCCCCCCTATGACTTGAAGTTTGATTGAATAGCGTTACATAAAGCATATTTATTTATTTTAATCTGGCCCCTTGATGAAATATTTATACATTTTTTCTTATGAAATACAGGTGAATGTTAGAATGTCATAATATTTGAATTGCTTTAGTTCTTCAAGGAACATGATAGTATACCTTGCCTTACCTGCTTTTTTAAATGTATTTTCTTCTCAGACTGTACGATCAGTGTCCATAAAGGCTGCAGAGATTCTACGACACCATGTCTCAAGGTAAAATCCCCTCTGTCTGCAAAATTGCGTGTTGAGGACCGATGTGGTCCTGTAAGAAATGAGGAACTTTTACTGGCCTGGACATGGGGACAGACCGGTCTTCTCTGGGTTCACATTGCCACAGCAACGTGTCGAGGGTTACAAGGCACTAGCCTCCAAGTCTGTCTACTTGACTGGCTTTCATTGTACAGTGTGACTGAATCGCATCTGAAGATTTTAGTTCCCTCTTCAGCCAGCCTAATTTTGAATTCTGTTAATTTGTGTTTAAGCAGAAACTGGATAAACACACAGTGGCAGCCAAGAACAAGCCAGCATCTTCCCCACAGTGTGAGTCATACTTTACTTGTCATCTTCAGTGTTCTAGAAGAAAACAAATAGCTTTCAGCAGATATATAGAAACTATCTTTTACCTCTCGTCACGGTTAGGCTCTGTGGTGACGTCAGAGCAGGAAGTATCACACACAGATTTGTGAGTGAATGCGCTGTTGCACTGGTTTAGTATAAATCAAAAGGTTTAACAAAACAAAACACTTCACAAAACAAAATGACACAGTGGCCAAAACAAACAGACAAAACAGAACACGGAACCAAACAAGTATGGTGCTGGAGTAGATCCAGCACGCGTAGCAATTGTTATTGGATTATTTTGCTTTACCTCCTGACTCTCGTTCGGCCTCTAAACACACCAACCAAGTTCAGCCAAAGCTGCAGGTTTTTATATTGTGGTCGAGGGATTAACTGGCTATCAGTTACCTAGTTTATCCCTCGACCACATTCGGCACGGGTTTTATCACATGCGTGGTCAACAGCCAGTTTATCAATAAGCACTCGCTGTTGACCACGCATTCTCACGATTTTATCTGGATGGGGCATTTTAACCCCATCCAGGCTGTCAAACAATAATAACAATAAAACAGTTTTTAACACACTAAACCATACATTTTAAATAATAATACAACAAATAATATAATACACACAGGGGCGGGGTGTACCCCATCACACCTTATCTTCAAATTGGGTTCCCCCCAAATACAAATATCCAATTCATTTTGAATACATGGGCCATGTTGACACTGTTATAAATGCCCTTTTCTACAGCTTCAGCAGTCAGAGAAATCCCATCTCCAGCTGTCCCAGCGATCAACACATCTTCATCCCTCCCTGTGGGGACATCGTGGGACGGTAGACGAGACCCCTCCCTCCAGGGCCCCCACATCTCCAAGAGCATGTCAGCTGTCAGCATGGAGCGGTAGGGCACTGTTTAATAGCACTATCAAATCAAACTTCCTCCAGTCTATGAGTGGTCATTCCTGAAAGGCAATTTGTTGGGGCGGTCTCCTGAAACCACAGACCAGTTGAGGTAGGAAGAGAGAGCGATTTAGAGAAAGTGAATCGGGCTGTCTCTGAGAATGTGCTGAACCCTGGTGTGCTTGTGCTGTCTCAGGAGGCTGAACGAGGAGATGGATTCGGATGGGGACAGTGCCAGCTGGAGGAGCCAATCCCATTCTGAGGAGACACTTCAGTTGATGGGGACTTCACCCTCCACTGATTCATATGCAACAGATGGTGAGATAGGATTTGTAGTGTTGTTGTTTAAATCCAAGCATAGCCACGGAGTGACATTTAAGTGAAGCAATCAGTATTGTTGTCGTCACACCGCTTGGGTGTCACCCTGTGGCAAGTTCTCATCTGAGTCAGAAGAATGTTAAAGAGATAAGGAGCTTTGGCTTTAGTACAGATTATTGGATCATGAGCAGACAGACAGTAATAGCAACAATTAATAATAGCAAGTTATAATAATAAGTTTTTAAGTTTTTCTGTAAATATTTAGTCTAATAGTTAAAAAGTGCAATGCTTATGTTATTATTTATTTCTTAGCAGACCCCCTTATCCAGGGCGACTTACAATTGTTACAAGATATCACATTATTTTTACATACAATTACCCATTTATACAGTTGGGTTTTTTACTGGAGCAATCTACGTAAAGTACCTTACTCAAGGGTACAACAGCAGTGTCCCCAGCTGGGGATTGAGCCCACGACCCCCTGGTCAAGAGTCCAGAGCCCTAACCACTACTCCACACTGGCTGTCAGGGCTTGATATCAAAAGATATCGGCAGAGACATTGTAAACAAACCAATGGAGTACCTTGTATGTGTGTGTGTGTGTTTGTGTGTGTGTAGATATACAGTACTGTGCAAAAGTTTTAGGCAGGTGTGAAAAAATGCTGTAAAGTAAGAATGCTTTCAAAAATAGACATGTTAATAGATTATATTTATCAATTAACTAAATGCAAAGTGAGTGAACAGAAGAAAAATCTAAATCAAATCCATATTTGGTGTGACAACCCTTTGCCTTCAAAACAGCATCAATTCTTCTAGGTACACTTGCACAAAGTCAGGGATTTTGTAGGCATATAGTCAGGTGTATGATTAAACAATTATACCAAACAGGTGCTAATGATCATCAATTCAATATGTAGGTTGAAACACAATCATTAACTGAAACAGAAACAGTTGTGTAGGAGGAATAAAACTGGGTGAGGAACAGCCAAACTCAGCTAACAAGGTGAGGTTGCTGAAGACAGTTTACTGTCAAAAGTCATACACCATGGCAAGACTGAGCACAGCAACAAGACACAAGGTAGTTATACTGCATCAGCAAGGTCTCTCCGAGGCAGAAATTTCAAGGCAGACAGGAGTTTCCAGATGTACTGTCCAAGCTCTTTGAAGAAGCACAAAGAAACGGGCAACGTTGAGGACCGTGACGCAGTGGTCGGCCAAGGAAACTTACTGCAGCAGACGAAAGACACATCATGCTTACTTCCCTTCGCAATCGGAAGATGTCCAGCAGTGCCATCAGCTCAGAATTGGCAGAAAACAGTGGGACCCTGGTACACCCATCTACTGTCCGGAGAAGTCTGGTCAGAAGTGGCCTTCATGGAAGACTTGCGCCAAAAAGCCATACCTCTGACGTGGAAACAAGGCCAAGCGACTCAACTATGCACGAAAACACAGGAACTGGGGTGCAGAAAAATGGCAGCAGGTGCTCTGGACTGATGAGTCAAAATTTGAAATATTTGGCTGTAGCAGAAGGCAGTTTGTTCGCCGAAGGGCTGGAGAGCGTACGAATGAGTGTCTGCAGGCAACAGTGAAGCATGGTGGAGGTTCCTTGCAAGTTTGGGGCTGCATTTCTGCAAATGGAGTTGGGGATTTGGTCAGAATTAATGGTCTCCTCAATGCTGAGAAGTACAGGCAGATACTTATTCATCATGCAATACCATCAGGGAGGCATCTGATTGGCCCCAAATTTATTCTGCAGCATGACAACGACCCCAAACATACAGCGAAAGTCATTAAGAACTATCTTCAGCGTAAAGAAGAACAAGGAGTCCTGGAAGTGATGGTATGGCCCCCACAGAGCCCTGATCTCAACATCATCGAGTCTGTCTGGGATTACATGAAGAGAGAGAAGAAACTGAGGCTGCCTAAATCCACAAAAGAACTGTGGTTAGTTCTCCAAGATGTTTGGGCCAACCTACCTGCCGAGTTCCTTCAAAAACTGTGTGCAAGTGTACCTAGAAGAATTGTTGCTTGATGCTGTTTTGAAGGCAAAGGGTGGTCACACCAAATATGGATTTGATTTAGATTTTTCTTCTGTTCACTCACTTTGCATTTAGTTAATTGATAAATATAATCTATTAACATGTCTATTTTTGAAAGCATTCTTACTTTACAGCATTTTTTCACACCTGCCTAAAACTTTTGCACAGTACTGTATAAAAAGATTATATATATTAGAGAGAGAGAATGCATGCTTGTCTCCAGTCATATGACCTAACGCGGTTGCTGACTTTGAGATTTGCAAGTGGGTATAACACACTAGCTGATGCATCCAGGGCTTTAGAAAGCATGTCTAAAAACAAAGCATAGCACAGTGACCGATGCGACTGATAAATGGCGTCACTATTGATTGCTCCGCGCTGTGTGTCCAGGGCGTATCGGACAGTGCGTCCAGGGCTTCAGAAAGCATGTGTATCGGACAGTGTGTCCAGGGCTTCAGAAAGCATGTGTATCGGACAGTGTGTCCAGGGCTTCAGAAAGCATGTGTATCGGACAGTGTGTCCAGGGCTTCAGAAAGCATGTGTATCGGACAGTGTGTCCAGGGCTTCAGAAAGCATGTGTATCGGACAGTGTGTCCAGGGCTTCAGAAAGCATGTGTATCGGGCAGTGTGTCCAGGGCTTCAGAAAGCATGTGTATCGGACAGTGTGTCCAGGGCCTCAGAAAGCATGTGTATCTGGCAGTGTGTCCAGGGCTTCAGAAAGCATGTGTATCGGACAGTGTGTCCAGGGCTTCAGAAAGCATGTGTATCGGGCAGTGTGTCCAGGGCTTCAGAAAGCATGTGTATCGGGCAGTGTGTCCAGGGCTTCAGAAAGCATGTGTATCTGGCAGTGTGTCCAGGGCTTCAGAAAGCATGTGTATCGGGCAGTGTGTCCAGGGCTTCAGAAAGCATGTGTATCGGACAGTGTGTCCAGGGCTTCAGAAAGCATGTGTATCTGGCAGTGTGTCCAGGGCTTCAGAAATCATGTGTATCGGGCAGTGTGTCCAGGGCTTCAGAAAGCATGTGTATTTGGCAGTGTGTCCAGGGCTTCAGAAAGCATGTGTATTGGGCAGTGAGTCCAGGGCTTCAGAAAGCATGTGTATCGGGCAGTGTGTCCAGGGCTTCAGAAAGCATGTGTATCGGGCAGTACGTCCAGGGTTTCAGAAAGCATGTGTATCTAGCAGTGTGTCCAGGGATTCAGAAAGCATGTGTATCGGGCAGTGTGTCCAGGGCTTCAGAAAGCATGTGTATCTAGCAGTGTGTCCAGGGCTTCAGAAAGCATGTGTATCTAGCAGTGTGTCCAGGGATTCAGAAAGCATGTGTATCGGGCAGTGTGTCCAGGGCTTCAGAAAGCATGTGTATCGGGCAGTGTGTCCAGGGCTTCAGAAAGCATGTGTATCGGGCAGTGTGTCCAGGGCTTCAGAAAGCATGTGTATCTGGCAGTGTGTCCAGGGATTCAGAAAGCATGTGTATCTGGCAGTGTGTCCAGGGATTCAGAAAGCATGTGTATCGGGCAGTGTGTCCAGGGCTTCAGAAAGCATGTGTATCGGGCAGTGTGTCCAGGGCTTCAGAAAGCATGTGTATCGGGCAGTGTGTCCAGGGCTTCAGAAAGCATGTGTATTTGGCAGTGTGTCCAGGGCTTCAGAAAGCATGTGTATCGGGCAGTGTGTCCAGGGCTTCAGAAAGCATGTGTATCGGGCAGTGTGTCCAGGGCTTCAGAAAGCATGTGTATCGGGCAGTGTGTCCAGGGCTTCAGAAAGCATGTGTATCGGGCAGTGTGTCCAGGGCTTCAGAAAGCATGTGTATCGGGCAGTGTGTCCAGGGCTTCAGAAAGCATGTGTATCTAGCAGTGTGTCCAGGGCTTCAGAAAGCATGTGTATCTAGCAGTGTGTCCAGGGATTCAGAAAGCATGTGTATCGGGCAGTGTGTCCAGGGCTTCAGAAAGCATGTGTATCGGGCAGTGTGTCCAGGGCTTCAGAAAGCATGTGTATCGGGCAGTGTGTCCAGGGCTTCAGAAAGCATGTGTATCTGGCAGTGTGTCCAGGGCTTCAGAAAGCATGTGTATCTGGCAGTGTGTCCAGGGATTCAGAAAGCATGTGTATCGGGCAGTGTGTCCAGGGCTTCAGAAAGCATGTGTATCGGGCAGTGTGTCCAGGGCTTCAGAAAGCATGTGTATCGGGCAGTGTGTCCAGGGCTTCAGAAAGCATGTGTATCGGGCAGTGTGTCCAGGGCTTCAGAAAGCATGTGTATCGGGCAGTGTGTCCAGGGCTTCAGAAAGCATGTGTATCGGCAGTGTGTCCAGGGCTTCAGAAAGCATGTGTATCGGGCAGTGTCCAGGGCTTCAGAAAGCATGTGTATCTAGCAGTGTGTCCAGGGCTTCAGAAAGCATGTGTATCTAGCAGTGTGTCCAGGGCTTCAGAAAGCATGTGTATCGGGCAGTGCTGTCCAGGGCTTCAGAAAGCATGTGTATCGGGCAGTGTGTCCAGGGCTTCAGAAAGCATGTGTATCGGGCAGTGTGTCCAGGGCTTCAGAAAGCATGTGTATCGGACAGTGTGTCCAGGGCTTCAGAAAGCATGTGTATCGGGCAGTGTGTCCAGGGCTTCAGAAAGCATGTGTATCGGACAGTGCGTCCAGGGCCTCAGAAAGCATGTGCATCGGACAGTGCGTCCAGGGCTTCAGAAAGCATGTGTATTGGACAGTGTGTCCAGGGCTTCAGAAAGCATGTGTATCGGGCAGTGTGTCCAGGGCTTCAGAAATTGAGTGACTGCTGTAACACATCTCACAATGGATTCAACGGGCTGCCACCCGAAACAGTCAACATTTCAAACTGAACTGCAAAGCGATTTACATCTTGGAGAAAGAGAAGCAATGCAGTCTTAATCATGTATTTCCTCGCTGATGCTCTGGCGTCACTCTGTACTCTGGAGCACAGAATGACAGTTGCATGATTGACAGCCTGATGAAGGCCGTTTGGCCGAAACATCGCTCTGCTTTTAACTTTATTCTTTTTAAATAATAAATAATAAAGAATAAAGAATAGAAATGTGATCTACAGTCTCTCATTATGGTGTTGCACCTCTGCTTGCATCAATTAAACTATTTGCATCAATTAAACATCAAACTAAAATGCTACTTTTGACATATTCTGACAGCTCTCACTTATTTAAGGCAGTTGTTTCTATTTTAGCAGTAAACCCTGATAATCGTGGCACACTGTTCTTCTTATTGCACAGACACCGTTGATGCCCCCTTGCGAAGTGACCTCGGTGCAGACTCAGCCGAGTACGAAGCAGAGTCCTGGAGTCTGGCCGTGGACCAGAAGTTCTGCAGCAAGCAGGAAAAACATGTGATTAAAAGGCAGGATGTTATTTATGGTGAGTCAGTGAGCAGCTTATTTATGGAGCAACCTTTTCTTGCGGTTGTACTGAGACAATACTAATCACAACAGTCGAACTACAGCTTCTTCCAGCCTGTTTTTTAGTAAAGAGCAGTGTGTGTGAAGCCACCACCAGCTCCCATCTGGAACCAATACATGGAATTCACTTAAGTCAGCCACTCAGCTATTTTTATTTATTTGTTTAAGTTAGTTGAATATTTATTAATCTTTATATACAGTAATCATAGCTGAAATTTGCGTTACTTGTCAGATATTGCCCTCTAGCATGAAAAACACACAATGACCGTTTAAACAAATGTCACAACGCACTAACCTCAATTGGGATGCATCATGTGCCGGTGTAAAGTCTGAAAAGTGCCTGGAGATGTATTCTGAATATATGAATACATTTTTGAGTGTCAGATGTACTAATTTTTGGTCTGGCACACAGTTTACAGCTTTCTAACAGGAACAATTTGTTCTTCCCTGTAAAAATGCTCAAACTTTTTTTCCCAGAGGAAAGATAATACATTCATTGCACTGCATATTTAGCATTAGCTTGAGGTTAACACATGAAGTCCCAATTTGAAGTGTGAGTACGATGAAAATAGGCATTTATTTAAGCAGTGTCACAATGTCATGAGGTTTTCATGCAGGTAGGTAGATAAAGGATATAAGTGACAGATCTTGAGGTGTGTTCTAATAATTTGCACACTACCGTATATGATTAACGTTGTCTTGCTTCATTACTCAGAACTGATGCAAACAGAAATGCACCACATCCAGACTCTGCTGATTATGTCGGAAGTCTTCAGGAAAGGCATGAAGGAGGAGGTGCAGCTGGATCCCTGCACTGTGGCCAGGATCTTCCCCTGTCTGGACGAGCTGCTCCACATGCACAGCAGCTTCTTCGGGGCCATGAAAGGGCGGCGGCAAGACTGCGCCCATGAGGACAGTGACAGGAACTTCCTCATCCACCGCATTGGGGACGTCCTGGTGCACCAAGTAAGCCTCATTCCAGCAGAGAGTTAGCAAGAAACCCTGCAAGCGCTTGGACTGTACTCCACCGCCCCTTGAAGTCCTGGGCATCCAAGGGTACTGCTATTGTCCTTCAGGGTGACTGGACCGGCTTACTTGACTTGAACAGTTCATGGTTATGGTACCATTTCAAATAAAAAAATACACTTTTTTTATGCACAATGTTATCCCACACGCTAACTGCAGCCATGCAGGCCTTCTGATTCTGTAGGTCAAGTAGTAAGAGATGATCCACGTTTTTTACCATCCCCAGAAAATCATGGAAGTTGTTGACTTTGTATCCGGAATACAAATCAGTTCTTGTTGCGACTGCCTCTTGTTAAGAGTGCCAAAAGGGAATGGAAAATCAGAAAAAAAGTGCAACACTAATGCAAGCACACTGCATGATGGATTCACATAGGCAAAGGATGCTAATGAAATCAAGTACAATTCTGTGCTAGGGATATAGATTTGGATGGTAAGGGTCTGGAGTATTGAGATTAACTTGGCAGGCTTCTCATCTTCTATCACCATGCTCTCTGATCTAAGAGCCTGTCTCTTAGAGGTCTGCGGTCAGTGTGCCAACTGTAGCTTTTGTTAAATCAATAACATCTTGCAAATCACACATTTTCACTGCAGCTTGAATGTTTTTTAGGTAAGACGTAAAAATCCTGATCCTTAACGCTGCTCGTGTGTGACAAAAAATACATCTTGCAAGTGCAAAAGAGATGCAAGTGCGATTTTTATTGTCTAGTAAAACTATAAAAAGCTAGGCCAGGCAGGCAAATGATTTCCACTTGTGCCTTCTTCAGTGTGCTGTGCATATGTTTTAAAGGGATTAGCTTCTTTGAACACGCAACACATTGCTTATTAAGTATACACACTGTATGAACAAGGAACCTGGTGCATTCTGTTCTTCTTTCAACTTCATGAAATGCTTCAGTCTGAACAGGCACATACTTAATAGATCTCTCCAGTTTCTGCTTTTGGTGCATAATTACCAATAAATACTGTAGCGCTTACAGCTCTCAGTACTCCAGTTAAGGTTACTGGGCAATAGAAGTCTTCCCAGAGACTTTAATTATTCTTTAGTTTTTTTTTTTCCTGAATGGGACTCTGTGTTCCACAGGGTATAGTTTAAAGCTTAGCTTAGCTTTTATTTTCTTCTAGGACATAAATGAGGATTTGATATTTGCATCTTTATGTGTTTCTCATTCTAAGCTCCTCCTCCACTGAGGTTGGTCCTGAAATGAACCTGGTTAAGTAGTTGAATGTTAGGACTGTAAGAATGTCAGGCTGCGGGGGAGCCCATACACACAAACAGTGAAGTGAATTCTTCTACCGTGCTGCTCTTTTAGATGAGGCATTGGCATGACATGTATCTCAGTTCATCTATACAATTAATCTGAGCACAGTATACATTGTTATTAGCTGGTGTGGCACTCTTGTTTTCACTTGTTAAAAATGAAAATAACAATTATTTACACAGCCAATTCAAGTCTACTCCTTTTCTTTTGTATTACTTCTACCGCCCCTGATAGCAAGGAAAGGATTTCCTTGAATAAAATGATTCAGCATTGCACCACTTATGCTGAAAGTGCAGATTAACACACATTGGTTTAGCAAACTCTTAATTGTTCTGTTGTGGTGTTTTCTTTTCTATGCAAAGACTGTGGTCTGTGTTTTTAGATGTTACTCAGATCTAACCATTGATATTATTAAGGCAACAGTATAACGAGAGTAGACTGTAGTTTGTCTTTTATTCATGAATTGATGAACTGTCAATGTCAGGTAAATTTCTGTGATTTGTATTGTTATTTTCAAGTTATACAAAATACAGGCAGCCCTAATTCCTTTGAGTCTATCTAAAGATGTTGGATGAATAAGACACTGTAAGCATGAATTAAAGAACACACACATATTAGAAGCTCTATATACACCAGGCACATCTTTATTATTATTATTATGTGGTTTTTTTTACAGTTTTCGGAAGAAAATGCAGTGAGGATGAAACAAGTATATGGAGAATTTTGCAGTCGTCACACTGAGGCGGTTAACCTCTTCAAAGAGCTACAACAGCAAAATAAGAAATTCCAAGCCTTTATCAAAGTAGGTTCTGTCATACATTGTCGTGGCTTATCTCTGGACAGACAAAAAACTATTTATAGGATTTTGATACAAATCTGCTGTACTAATAGTAAATCTAAAATGAAATCATTTGCATGTGTGCCTTGGTCTTATCTTTATCTCAGATATGTTAATATACTTGTTTGGAATCTGCGCGTGTGTAATTGCTGTTATTCTTATTACACACAATTCTATCTTTGTGTGTACAGCAACAAAGTAACAACTTCCTGGCTCGGCGTCGAGAGATTCCAGAGTGCATCCTGCTGGTCACGCAGCGCATCACCAAGTACCCGGTCCTGCTGGAGCGGATCCTGCAGTATTCCAAGGGTGAGCTCGGCCACAGGGGCTCCAGAAAATCAGCTCCACACAGGGGCTCCAGAAAAATCAGCTCCACACAGGGGCTCCAGAAAATCAGCTCCACACAGGGGCTCCAGAAAATCAGCTCCACACAGGGCTCCAGAAACCAACCAGGAACTCCATTAACCCCTGAGCTGGGATCTCCTGTTAACAACTTACAAACTGAAGAAAACTTTCTTTGTAAAAACGGAATAACAGATAATCCTGGTTTGCGTCTCTATTGATACTGTATCACAGGGTCAGCCGCCCACTAGACAGTCCAGCAGCTGTTAAACATTAGCAGCACATGTTTCTAGCAGCTGGTTTTAACAGTACATTTGATTACGCTTTATATTGCGTGGCATAAATTAATATTTAATAGATATGCAATTGCATATGAAATTAATGTTAAATTAATATTTAAGATATGCAATTGATATTACATTTACGTTCAATTGTTCCTTGTTACTTTCCATTAACATTTAAGTCAGATTAACTGTGTTTTCAATTAAAAACATGTAAACAGTGGGAAATTGTTACATATTTTCAAGGGTAATAAAACGTAATATAAATGGACGTGATATCCAATTACATTTTCAATCGACATTTGGTTAACATTTAGCAAGAAGCCAGCTATTGCATATTTATTAAATATTAATTTAACATTAATTTAATATGTAATCGCATATCTATTTAATATTAATTTATGCCACACAATATAAAGCGTTAACGTACATTTAATAGCACAGTGAAAGTTACTTAAAATTTCTGGCACAACCAATTCTGATCAAAAATGTTTTGGCCTTTGCTGGAATATGTAACACTTAAGTGCCCTCTGGCAGCCAAATGCTGTTACTTGCCAAGTACCTGACACTTCACTTGCTGCCCTCAGATTAGTTTAGAAGGAGTCTGTGGCTTCTGCAGTATATAGCCAAGGCTTGCAGTGGGGCTGTACCTGAGCAGTTAATGTGAGGTTTGAGAAGGGTTTGACTCGTTCAGACTTGGAGAAATTTCAGGTTAAATCTGAATAAGCTTTCCAATTTTTCATTTTTTGAACTGAATGCTTAGCATCGCTTCTACAAGAATGTGACAGCTAGTAAGTAAACACACTGATTACAGCAAAGTAAAAACACCTTTCTTTTATTTAACTTTAATTTAAATATAGCGCCATTCACACCGAAGTGTCCCAAGGCGCTGCACAATCAAAATGTCCAAGATACAAATGAATTTATAAACATTGCAAACTTAAATACAAACAAGATAAAAGCAGCATTTTCCAAATCCATTGATAAACAGTGTAAGCATAAAACCAAGGTGCAAAATCTCAGTTCTTATTTCAAAGCCTAGGAAGCCTAAGAAGAGAAGGCAGCTGAAAAGAGGTGCATTTTGAGAGAGCTTTTATACACAAACGGAAGTAGAATTTGGAATACAACTGGACAGAGAGTTCCAGAAGGAAGGGGCAGTGCACCTAAAGCTGATACAGTCATTTGGCGAATATAAAACTGTGATTGGGTATTATGTAATAAATCTTATTTAAACCGTTTCCAAGTTTCACTGCACCAGCGCTTGGGTGAAGTGTGCCAGCATTGTGTAAATAAGAGGATTAGATGTACTCAACATATTTCTTGGTAGACAGGCATCAAAATAAGATGGAATGTTAATACCTGTGGTACACTATATCCTTTGTCTGCTAAAAATGACAGCATTTTAAAATTCCACATCGTGAGGCAGAAATATGTCAAAAATACATTCTTTATAGTTATTGTTTTCTGCATCATACTGAACTTTGACCAAATATTTCTAGTTTAAAGTTAGTTTTGGAAGCCCTGGTTGGTATTCATTATCATTGTTCAATAGAAGGAGATCCAGGCTGCTGTAAGGTATCTATTTTAAGTAGATGCACAGTGTCCTGCCAAAAGCATTGGTACAGCAGCCTTGAAACAGAACGACTGGGGGTGGGCTTTCATTGCCTCGTTAATCATCTCTTTAACAATATGCAGAATCATGTAATGAGACTGCCATGTCACAATGCAGTTGTCCCCCAAAATGTTACCATTTTCAAGGAGGACAGAATGATTAGGGTGGAGCATTTATTGCCCGTCCATGGGAACCTCACTCAGACCCCTTGTTTACTAAATGTCTTGTTATCTTATTAAAATCTCATTAGAAGGCAAAGAGGAGCATGCAGACCTGACCAGAGCACTGGGACTGATCAAGGATATCATAGCGACGGTGGACCTGAAGGTCAGCGAGTACGAGAAGGAGCAGAAGCTGCTGGAGATCCTGAACAGGATCGAGAACAAGACGTTTGCCAAGCTGAAGAACGGACACTCGTTCCGGAAGCAGGACCTGAGGAGCAGGGACCGCACTCTGCAGCATGAGGGGCTGGTCTACTGGAAAACAGCCACCGGGAGACTGAAAGGTGGGTCACCCCGGAGGGTAACCGTGCACTTTGACACTGAACCTGCAACCAGCACAAAAAGATCATCATGAAGTAGACACATTGACTGAATTCACAAAGAGCGTTTGGTAGTACTGCTGTCTGTTTCCCTGGTGGTAAATGTGTCTATATGCCATGTTCCAGTTGACCCCAGGCTCAGCTCCCAGTACAGCTGGAAGTGTGTGTCGGCTTTGTGTTTCAAACAGGTGCCTTTCTTTCACAGATGTCATGGCTCTACTTCTGACTGACGTTCTAATATTCCTGCAGGAGAAAGACCAAAGATACATCTTTGCTGCTGTGGTAAGCAAGGAGAACCATTCTTTACACTGTATAGATAGCAGAATATTTCACCCTGTGGAAGATGAATATTTCTAGGAATATAGATGTGAAGTCATTATAGCCAGAGAAATCTTGAATTGTGATGAATATTGATGTGGATGTTCCTTGCGTTGTTATGGGTATTGGAGCCTATACTTATCGGCGTTATAGAATTGTGATCAAACTATTTTCACAAGTGCCCTTGTTAACAAATTCCAATGGCTCTGCATATTCTATTTATACTAAGCATGATTTTTTTAACCACACTGCTGCTCTTTAACCAGCTTATTCCCGGTAATCAGAAATACTGTATATGTTTTCACTTCTTCAGTCAAGCTGTTTTTATTTCATTCTGTATGTATTTTGTTCTTTTCTCACCAGGATCAGAAACCTCCAGTTATCTCTCTACAGAAGCTAATAGTGAGAGAAGTAGCCAACGAGGAGCGAGGGATGTTTCTGATCAGCGCTTCGTCTGCAGGGCCAGAGATGTATGAGATCCACACGGCTTCCAAAGAGGAGCGCAACAGCTGGATGAGACACATTCGAGAAGCAGTGGAGAGGTAGGCAAGCCCCACAGTACATGCATGCTGCAGCGAGCCCCACCGTACATGCATGCTGCAGCGAGCCCCACCGTACATGCATGCTGCAGCGAGCCCCACAGTACATGCATGCTGCAGCGAGCCCCACCGGACATGCATGCTGCAGCGAGCCCCACTGGACATGCATGCTGCAGCGAGCCCCACCGGACATGCATGCTGCAGCGAGCCCCACCGGACATGCATGCTGCAGCGAACCCCACCGGACATGCATGCTGCAGCGAGCCCCACCGGACATGCATGCTGCAGCGAGCCCCACCGTACATGCATGCTGCCTCAGCCTTCCCCATGCATGGAGAGAAACTCAGTGACACCCTGGGTAAGCGAGTCCCACAGTACATGCTGCCTCAGCCTTCCCCATGCATGGAGAGAAACTCAGTGACACCCTGGGTAAGCGAGTCCCACAGTACATGCTGCCTCAGCCTTCCCCATGCATGGAGAGAAACTCAGTGACACCCTGGGTAAAAGAGTCCCACAGTTCATGCTGCCTCAGCCTTCCCCATGCATGGAGAGAAACTCAGTGACATCCTGGGTAAGCGAATCCCACAGTACATGCTGCCTCAGCCTTCCCCATGCATGGAGAGAAACTCAGTGACACCCTGGGTAAGCGAGTCCCACAGTACATACTGCCTCAGCCTTCCTCATGCATGGAGAGAAACTCAGTGACACCCTGGGTAAGCGAGTCCCACAGTACATGCACTGATGCACTTTAGGAAAAGAAAATTGAATGACAACTTAAAATAAACTTGAAAGTTACTGAGATGTAAAATACTGTCAGGACCTCTTATTAGGTGGTTGTGTTTACGGTGATGCCTGTGTTATCAGCGTGTCTATTCTGAGCTGTGTTCAGTTACACAGCAGTAACACGTATGTCTCTCTGAAGCTGTCCAGAGGAGGAGGAGGAGCGGACGAGTGAGACCGAGGAGGACAGGCGGATAGCTGAGGCCAGGGCACAGAAGATCCTTAAACTCCAGGGTAACACCAGCTTTCTACAGCCTCAGGAAAAAGTGTTATTTGTTGCAAGAAATTCCTTGTAGCTTCCGTATTAAGGCCAAACCCTTATTACAACCTGCATAGTTCTTTTTTAATACACATGTTCAAATAGAATTTTGTTTTAAATGTTTAGTTCAAATTGTCTATCACGACTGTGTTTTATATATCAAACACATTCGCTTTCTAAAGCGAATTAACCCCCATACTGAGGTCAATGCATGACCTTCTGGCTGCATTACTACATTTCCTATAGTACTACTATTCCAGCAACTGAACTGCAGTACATTTATACTGTCCACCAGCTACACCTGCTGGGAACATTTAAAATTACCTGCTAGTGCCAAATGATCCACTCTGCCCTGGGCTGTGTGGTTGTATTTGTCTGAGGTTTTTAATATCCACTCTCAGAGTTTCTTGCCCTTGGACATCAAGAGAACCCCAGCACTGTGGTTACTGTTAAGCCAAAAATAAAAATCAGTTCGTTTCTACAGTTTTGATATGCCATGTGAAAGGGGCTATGCAAATTCAAGTTATATTGTACTTCATTGACAGAGACCCTCAGCAGCCAGGACCAGCAGATCTGCAACAGTTTGGAAGACAAGCTGAGGATCTATGCAGAGCTCACAGGCATGAGCATCCCCCAGGAGTCTGTACCGGAGCCACACTTACTGATCAGACCAGACCCAGAGGAAGTGCCTCAGGCTGCCATGCTTTTAACAGCAGCACTCAGAGAGGGTGAGGGGCTTTCAGATCCATTTCTAACCTCCAATTTGTGCCTAAGGGCATGGATCGGGCTGTTTCAACATAGCTGCTTCACTGTCCAGCTCTGAGACGTTTAGGCAGGCTTCAGATCAGCACGTTAGGATAGCTTTGTTAAGGGTCACAATGTACTGCCAGACCACAGTGTGTCTGTGTTTATCTGTGTTGGTTTAATGCCTTCACGTCTGTATCGGTACCACTCATATCTCTGTTGCTATAAGCAGTGTTGCAGTCAGTCTCTTCCTTGATTTGGAAGAATGGAACTTGTACGGTACCTTATGAGTTTGATCTCACAAGCGTAGCTCAGCAGTATACAGTGCATGAGTTTGATCTCACAAGTGTGGCTCTGCAGTATACAGTGCATGAGTTTGATCTCACAAGCGGGGCTCTGCAGTATACAGTGCATGCGTTTGATCTCACAAGCAGGGCTCTGCAGTATACAGTGCATGAGTTTGATCTCACAAGCGGGGCTCAGCAGTATACAGTGCATGAGTTTGATCTCACAAGCGGGGCTCTGCAGTATACAGTGCATGCGTTTGATCTCACAAGCAGGGCTCTGCAGTATACAGTGGATGCGTTTGATCTCACAAGTGTGGCTCTGCAGTATACAGTGCATGAGTTTGATCTCACAAGCGTAGCTCAGCAGTATACAGTGCATGAGTTTGATCTCACAAGTGTGGCTCTGCAGTATACAGTGCATGAGTTTGATCTCACAAGAGGGGCTCTGCAGTATACAGTGCATGAGTTTGATCTCACAAGCGGGGCTCTGCAGTATACAGTGCATGAGTTTGATCTCACAAGTGTGGCTCTGCAGTATACAGTGCATGAGTTTGATCTCACAAGCGCAGCTCAGCAGTATACAGTGCATGCGTTTGATCTCACAAGCGGGGCTCTGCAGTATACAGTGCATGAGTTTGATCTCACAAGTGTGGCTCTGCAGTATACAGTGCATGAGTTTGATCTCACAAGCGCAGCTCAGCAGTATACAGTGCATGAGTTTGATCTCACAAGTGTGGCTCTGCAGTATACAGTGCATGAGTTTGATCTTACAAGAGGGGCTCTGCAGTATACAGTGCATGAGTTTGATCTCACAAGCGGGGCTCTGCAGTATACAGTGCATGCGTTTGATCTCACAAGCAGGGCTCTGCAGTATACAGTGCATGAGTTTGATCTCACAAGCGCAGCTCAGCAGTATACAGTGCATGCGTTTGATCTCACAAGCAGGGCTCTGCAGTATACAGTGCATGAGTTTGATCTCTTGGATATAAATCCCATATTGCACATTAATGACAGCTTGTCACTGTGCAATCTAAATCTAAGCTCATTGTTTTTAACATAGATTTCTCACCACTAAGTGTGTGCTTTTTTTTCAGCTGAAAAACTCACTGCTACTCTGACATCACAGCCCTGTGGTTCCAGTAGCCAATCACAGGAGAGTCTTGGTGAGCCGAGTTCACCAATGAAACTCAAAGCCTTTGGAAGTTTCAATAGTATTCCTGAATCTCCAACTGAGTGTAAGTGCATCAGGGGTTATTTATTTATTTATTTATTTATTTATTTATTTCACAATCCTGCTAAGAAAGTACAAATGCATTCATTACAAACCAGCAACTGTTAAGATTCAAGCAGCCTTAATAACAGCACACAGGAGTGAAAATAATATCAATAAATCAGATACTGCGGTGTCCAGATGTTACCACGATGCTGACCTGATTTATAGTGAATCTCAATGTCAAACAACACCAGCTTTATTTCACTACAGCAGCGCTGGTGTGTGAAGTGTTTGTGAATCTGTTTTGCATGAACATACTGTAGATCACGTGCGACTGTATGAAATCTGAACATTCTTAAAACAATGTGTTTGTAAAATATGGTCAGGTCACCATTATAAAATCTGGCATACTACTAGACTATTTGAATGCTGCGAGTGTGGCCGTTATGTGCATCATTTATCTGTACTGAAAATCCTGTTTTTCCTTTTAAGCTGATTACTTGAACACACAGAGTTCTAGTTCTGTATCCCTGTCATCAGACTCTGAAATAAGGGAAGGGGAATGGTCTGGAGCTTACTCGTACATCTTACAATCCCTCAGCGAATTGAAGAGAATTGACTCCAACAATACCAGCATCAAGGTAAAGCTTTGTATTCGATTTGGATTAGAAATGACGAGAGTTAGGATTGTAAGGACCGAGGATAGTGAAATGACACGTAGTGTAAACCCCTCAATTGCACTCTTGTTTAGGATTTTGCTGTGATGATCTTGAAGAAGGGAGTTTAGCCTCTGTCAGCCTTCCTTCTCAATTAACTTTTGCCATTGTCATGCTGAGATCCTTTACTATGAAATTCCACTGTTTTAATGTGTCAGCACAGATCATCAACATTGCAAACGTAACCTCCCCAGAGGGAACCTGTTCCTCACGCAGCTAACAGCGTTTCTCATTATTTCCAGTGCAGAGCTTCGAAATGCTTCTCTTGATATATATCGTACTAAACAATGTCTACAGAGAGCATATGTATAACCCCACTGCTATTTCCACTCACAGTAGTTCTTATTTATATACAGAAATACAAAGCAAACCATATAGACTATAATCCTTAGAAACATGTTTTAATGAGGACCCCCATCATACTGAGTCAGCATCTGAAGACAGTGAAGACATTACTTTTATTGATAAGACTGCAAATTGTTATAGCCCTTTGCTTCAGTTAACATCACAAAGTGGATCAATATTGCCACGTTGTTCAGCACTTACTTCGAGGCCTGTCTTCTCCAGTGATCAGCAATGGTATTTATAGCTGCTTCTAATGATGAATGATATCAATTAACACATAATGCTTAATCCAATTAGCACTCCTGCCAACTGCAAAAAACAGTTCTGCAGCTGTGTGTTTTCAGATTAGCTATTAACTGTGAAACACTCAGGTTTAGATGTGTTTCTGGGTATTTATGATGAGAAACATTTCTCAGTGTCTTCACTGAAAGACTAGTCTAAACGTTTGTCACTGAATTGAATACGTTTCTTTTAGTATTTCTAAATGATGGCATTAAGTGTTTAAAATGTATGGATTGGTATTTCTGTCAAAAAAGGGTTAAAAGTACTAGAACTGCAAACAGAGGTACTGCTGTGTGGTTCTGGTGAAGTAATAGAGTACTTCCAATCATTGTAATGCTGGTGATAGATCAGCTTTTATGTGAATCGGTTATTTTAAATGTAGTACATGCGAGTGAATTAAATTGAATGAACGTATTTTATGTTTTAAAAAAAAAAAACAGTCATTGTTCTCAGTAAATATAAAAAGTGTATATATAATTTGAGAAAGTTGCAATAATGTTATTTAGCACTTGAACACTTCACCTAGCAACAGCTTTCCTGCAGTGTCTTAACCAGCCACAAGGGGGCTGACAACACACGTGGTAGACAAGCAAGTGAAAAAACAAACAGCAGGTCGTGTCTTAGTTGCTGTTGCTGTAATTTTAAAGTTATATTGATGTATCATTAATAGCCAACTGTATGGTGTGTGTGAGGACACAATTTAGTTTGTAAAAAAAAAAAGTGAAGTTAAAATAATGAAATGGGAACTTCTCTTTTTCAGAATGTCTCTTGCACCGAAAGGTCGTTCATAGTTCAGCATGATTTTATTCAATAGTTCTTGAACGTGTTTGCAGGTGGTTTAAACTCTTTTTTTTTTCAGGTGGCTCAGAGTGTGCAGAGCTTGACACAACTCCTGTACAGCTTGCAGGTGAGACTCCATTAATCATCCACCAAAGCAAAGCTCACTGAAGCAGCATAAAGAACTTCTTCACAAGCTTGTTTTGTATTGGCTCCTGCGGTTATATTGGGCTAGAAGGGGGGGTATTCTGTCTTCATACAAATAAACAGCCGATCCCTGTTAACTGACATGTTTTATGCAATCTTCACGAAACAAACTGGAGCATTGTTATTAAAAGGTATTTAATTAGACATTTCACCAGGTGTTTACTGTAGCCAGGTGCTGCGTGTAATTAAATGAAACAGTGTTTAAACATCTGACTGTCCTATTGAGCAAGAATAGTGTACTGTTAGTAACATCAATATGTTTGTACTGTAATAATAAGCATTTAATCTGCTTTGAAAAGCCTTCGATCTCATCAAGAATCTCATCTAAACAAGCGCTCATCTAATCTTTTATTTGTCATTGAAATATGTTTCAATAAGCAAAGTCAACTCCCTTAGAAACCTGAATGTTTCTCTATGTACTTTCTTTATGTAACATTTAACAATATGTTTTACAATACACATAATAAACTACACAGTCTTTGCTGAGTCAAGAGTAATCCCTGGGATGGAAATAAGACTCCTACTGCACAGCAGTTTCACACATTTCATTAGATACAGTGTATAGATAACAATCTCAGGTTTGTGTTATTAAACGCATAGTAAAACCAGGAATGGATCAAACTGCTATGCAATGGGAAATGTATTTATATCCCTAAATCCTCCTTATCAAATCTGTGGTCTTGCAGTAGTGAACAAAATTAGCTGTGTTTCCTACAGAGAGTTGTGTGTGTTGTTTCCTGTAGACCACTTCAAAGTTGTTTTTTGGCATTAATGCATTAATGCAATAAATTATATATATATATATATATATATATATATATATGACAGAATGCAATGATGATGATTAAGTAGAAGCCTGCTGACTTTGGTTCTTTACCATCACCTGCTGTAACTCAAGACAACGTTCAGGAAACTATTGAAGAAGTCAGTTTGAAAGTTGCCTCGTATTATATCAGGTACCAATATACATGGCCACACAAAGCACAATTTTGGAACACAGTCAGATAATTCCCCAGGTTCCCCTTTTCCTTGTTTTCAGGCGGCCGTGACGATTCAGGACAGCTGCTTCGAGGTCCAGAAGCTGCTCCTCCTGGAGAGCGAGCGCATGCCCCGCCTCCCCGGTTCACGCTGCAACCTCCTCCAGGAGCAGGAGAAGCAGCGCAATGTGGAGAAGCAGCGTGAGGAGCTGGCCGGCGTGCAGCGGCTGAAGAGCCAGCTGAGACTGGAGCAGCAACGCTGGGAGCGCGAGTGCGACCACCGGCAGCGCCAGCACAGGGAGCAGGAGAGCCGGCTGGAGCAGCGAGAGCGAGAGTGCCACCTGCAAGCCGAGCGGCTGCAGCACGAGCGCGAGGAGCTCGAGAGCCAGCTGCAGGAGTACCAGCACAACCTGGAGCGGCTGCGCGAGGGCCAGAGGCTGGTGGAGAAGGAGAGGGAGAAGCTGGACAGCTGGAAGCACGGCCGCCAGAGCAGCCTGCCTGTGATGTTTCCAGTGGACAGCAACCAGGTGCTTAGGAGCTTTCCACTGTACAAAATTCAGCTTCCACTTTCCAGTTTGCTGGAGTTACAATGTTTGGCCACTAGATGGGCCATTTTACAATGTGTTGAAGCACCTTGATGATGTAAGAAATATACTGCCTTTTGTGAAAATAGAAAGAAGCGGTACCGTGATTAAGGGTAATCGGGGCTGTCCAATACACACAGTATTAATTCAACTAAATCTTTTATATGCAGTTCACAGTTTGACAGAAACAGATACGTATTTGGCTGGTCAAAGAAATCATATGTTTAAAATATTCAAGTTATATTAATTTTACACACTTTTTGCATGAACATTGACATACAAAAAAAGCCCACAAAAATGTCAAAAGCCTTCTTCCATGATCAGCGCTATAAATGGCTGCTCTTTTTAACTATACTCCTCAGTGTGGCACTGTGGATGGGTCCCTATTCATTTAAAGTATGTAGTGACAGGACCACCTCAGTGGAGGTGACCCAGTGTGAACAGGAACTGGGCGGGTCAGGGCCATTCACTGTTTCTAACTGAAGGTGGAAGTGAGATAGCATTGTACAGGGCTGATACACTACACCACATAGCACCTGAATGCAGAGCCACGCTCATCTAAAGACAGCCCACTGGATTCAGACAAGGAACAGGGCATTATCACTCAGATACAGGGACGCAATGTCTGGGATTGTGGAGCCTTAAAGCAAAGCAACAGATCCACTGACTGTATTGTATCTTTAAAGGCATTCCGAGTTGACTGTCCCACTATCTGTTTAGAATTCTTATCTTTAGCTAATCTGTCAACTGGTCATTATTGCCAGTGACAGCTCTGCAGAGCAGCATCTGATAAAGCCTCTTCCCTGGGAAGTGTACTGCATCTGTAAGCAGCTGTTTCCGTAGATTAGAAGTCTTATCACAGAGGGTGGACAGGTAACGCAAATAGAAGCTTGCACAGATAACCACCATGGACGCTGCTGAGACGTTTAATAGGGTTTAATGTTTTAGTTAAAATGTAACTTACTATGACTAAATGAACTAATTAAGTATTCGTTTCAGTGTCTCATATGGGAAAAAAAGTCACAAATGATATATACCCTGTTATGTGGTCTGGTGCGTGAAGTTATTTTTCCTAGATTGTCCTAGCAGTCTCCCCATTTTGAGTGTAGTTTAGTTTTTTTTTTTCTTTTCTTTTGACCATGCCATGAAAGAGTGAATTGTTTGGTAACCATTTATAAAACACTGTCTTCTATAGTAAGGTTGGAAGAAGGCTTGCATGTAATAATCTCAAAGCACATACCTCACACTGCAATCATCAACAGTCGTACAACAAAAAAAGCACATTATATTTTGAGCATTAAAACTACTTTCTGCATTCTTTTCAGTTTGTAAGCTTGTTTGACTTGTGCTGGTATTTCAGAAGCATTCCTTGCCTAATAATAGGTTCTTGAAAATATTTAGCATATGGACAGACCTTTTTTTTAATGGCGGACAGTTCCTATGATCTGATAACCAAATCAGTACATTTCTTATATATAACCATCAACACAGACAATTTCGCTTTCAATTTACGTAAATGTACTTGTTCAATAAAACTGCTTCTGGTGTACAGAGGTCAAGGTCGAACGAGGCGCACTGTCACATTCATGTTGAAACATAGCTGCAGTTTACTTCAGTATCCAGTGCAGTGTTGCTAGGGATGGGAATTTCGAATGGTTTCGTATTCGAATACCCAAAATAAAGAATAAAAGGCAAATACGCATGTGTACTACAGCAGACAGCATAAAAAGTGTGAGCGGCTAAAGTTTAAGTTCACTCTTCAGAGGAGCCAGCCGGGTTCACGAAGTGTACAAACAATGTCCAAGACGAGATTTATTTGTAATGTTTAAAGTAAAATGGTACGTTTGTTTATGTTATTGATTGATGGCACTGGTGAGCTTGTAACTTCATTTTATTTTAATGGCGGAATAACGCAAATTTGAATTTTTTTTATCGAGAATTTCTTTTTTTTTTATTGTGGAACACTAGGATCCTGCTCATCATCAACAGGAAGTGCAGTTTGTTTTGTCAGCATCGTCGATGATGTAATAGTAATATGTAGCCAGGTTAAATTGGTATAGGTGGAAGAAAAGACCAGGAGAGTCTCAGACCTCAAAGACTGAATTTGTAATCTATGTAGATCTATTTGGGAAACCCAGACTAAATGCTGTAGGTGTCAGTTCTCTGTTAGTTGAGGTGTCATCATTCCGATTTGACTCTCTTATTGTTGCTTTGACCAGGTGACCAGTCACTGCCGCTCAGGGAGCTTTGAAGGGGACGGCTCTGTTTTTGTGAATGAGGCTGCCTTGCAGATGTCCCTTAACAATCACCACCGCTCCAGTTCCTTTGTGTACCCGGACACCCCCACTGCGCACAACAGTTTAAACTCTCTGATTGCACGGACTAGCGAGAACCAGACCAATCAGAGGACTGACTTTCCGTACCATCCACTGGCCTCCTCCAATCAGAACTGGAGACTGCACAGCACCCAGCAGCAGATTCCAGCCGCCGTTGCCTGGGGACACAGAGACAGAGCCAACAACGGTAAACAATCTTGAAAAAATTATATTTCAACTGATTTCATAAAAATACCCAGCAAAGGATTACATACTGGTTTCTCAAACCTAAAGCCTGTCATGCCAAAACATATGGTGATCCATGGAAATCCCTTGGGTATTCTTGCTGTCATACACTGCACTCTATATTGATTATTATTATTATTATTTGTTTATTTAGCAGACGCCTTTATCCAAGGCGACTTACAGAGACTAGGGTGTGTGAACTATGCATCAGCTGCAGAGTCACTTACAACTACGTCTCACCCGAAAGACGGAGCACAAGGAGGTTAAGTGACTTGCTCAGGGTCACACAATGAGTCAGTGGCTGAGATGGGATTTGAACCGGGGACCTCCTGGTAGCAAGCCCTTTTCTTTAACCACTGGACCACACAGCCTCCTATTGATGTAGAATGTTGTCTCACTAACACTCCTTCTTTTGTCAGAGAAGCTGACAGTGGTCAGTGAGATGACTGTTTGACAAACATGATAGATAACCGTCCTACTACACCAGGGGTCTCCAACCTGGGTCCTGGAGAGCTACAGGGTCTTCTGGTTTTCGTTTCAACCTATTTCTCAGTTATTTAATTGAACCAATTACTGGCTTAATTAGTCAAGATTAACATGTGTTCCAGATCTTTAGCATTGTTGATGTAAAGACCCCTATAAAACCCAGGACCAGGGTTGGAGACCCCTGTACTCCACATATAGACACATATACACTGCAGGAATGATATTATGATGTCTTTAGTAGTCTGTGCAAGTGCCTGTTTCCTGTAGTACGGATTACAGTGGGTACGTGACTTTCAGCACTCAATGCACTGATGTCAGTTCTTCAAAGAATAATGTCAACCAGCCTAATGTGATCATGCCAGTTAGGTAAAGCTATGTACATATAAATATGTATGTAATATATATGACATGTTTTAAGGATGTTGTTGGAACTCCTTGCACAGGCGGTATAACGTTAGGCACATTAAGTGTTGTGTTTGTTTCTTTAACAATGCTGAAAGAAGAACGACCAGCATGAGTTTGAGAGTACCACTGCTGTTAAAAACAACATGAACACAAGGTGCAATTTCTGCACACGGTAGCATGTAACAATCTCTATTGTATAATCAAAACATACATGCAGCTCCCAGCTGTGGTGCTTTAAGAAGTGATCCTGCAAGGGTTTGTTTCTTTTGGAGGGTTCATGACATTGTCCAGTGGAGGAGATGCCAGAGCACTCATGTTTTACACTTTGCACATCACAAAGTTTTACACAGAAGTGATATTTCTGGGTATCACTGCTGACATGCAGGTCTGCCTAGATTCCTAGGAGATGAACTTCCCCCACTTCATTGCGAGTATAAATAAACCCATTATAAACCTCACAAACTGTTAATACAATAGAAACATTACGAAGGGAAGGACTTCAAGTAAAGCAGAAGTCACTGTTTTGTATCCTAGTTTTCCAAGTACTGTATAACACGCATGGGAGAGAGTTCCTGAAGGATATCACAGTAAATTGTTTTTTCTTTTCAAATATACAACGATGGAATTTTATTATTATTATTATTATTATTATTATTATTATTATTATTATTATTATTATTATTATTATTATTATTATTTATTTCTTAGCAGACGCCCTTATCCAGGGCGACTTACAGTCGTAAACAAATACATTTCAAGAATCACAGTACAAGTAATAATACAATTAAGAGCAAGATAAATACAATGACTTTGGTTCTAGCAAATATAAGTATGACAAAATACGATTCAATAACGGAGCAGATAACAGTGTTAGTGATAGTTACATCAGGATATAATTAAATGCAAAATACTACAGATTGAATAACACTTGACAGATTACAGCAGTCTAAAGTACAGTATTAAATGCAGTAAAATAGGGGGCAGATAAGAGCAAGTAAAGTGCATTTAAGGAAGAGTGATAAGTGTCCAATAGAAACACAGCGATGGTTACTAAGAAATTGTGATCTCTTTAAACGTAGGTATTTATCTCTATCTTCTAGTGCACTGGACACATATCACAAAGAAAACAAGCTGTCGTTTATTGTTGAGTTCTTGCTACAGATTACACAGTCTGCTGCCTAGTTTACAAAAAGATTGGCAAAGGGCTTTGTTAGTTTAGAAAAAAATACAAAAAAATACAAATAAATACATATCGCATGATTATTACAGCTAATGGCATTTTCCTTTTTGCTGTGATTAATATTCCTCCTTTAGCATTGGCCTCCACCAGGCCTCAATTAAAGTTGCACTTTTGTTTACTAAGATGGCAGACCTGTTTCCATGGTAATTGTGTACATTGCTTGTGAACGGGACACATTGAGGGAGGCCTTAGAGCAAGTTCCCACAACGCCTAGGATTGGCACAGAAAGCTCAAGGCATGCATCAGAGTTTGTTTGATCTCTTTATGACAGGTGGATAAACCCAAAGCTACTGTACCCGAAGTGTTTTATTTTACTGCTTATATTCATACATTTCCTTCTCCTTCAGTCTGGATTTATAAACGTCCTTGTATTCTGTTAAGAAGGACTTATATGTCTTAATTGTTTCTCTCGCTTTGCAAATACAGTTTAAACATGTATATTCAGGGCATCACTGTGACAAAATGCAGGTTGTCCCATTAACTGGAAGAAAATGTGCAGGTGGTTTTAGAAGGTAAAACAAAAAGAAGACAAAAACTATTGAGTGACATACCAATCTGCCTGGCTTTATACTGCTCATTCATCATCAGGAAATGTATTTAACTTCTCAGTTTAGAATTGTCATAGTGCTGCTGTCACAATCGAAACTTGACTGGACAGACAACATTGAGATCATTACTAAACCTGGCAAACGAAGTGGTCTGTTATTAATCATTTTCAGATACCATTCCTGGACACTTACAAGGAAACAAGTCATGCTTGAATCAATGGGCAGAGATTAAGAAGGCCCCTGTTTTAGCACTCCCCCAGAATCAGTGACATTTGTTACAATAACACATCATGAGCCGGCTGCTTTGAGGAGCCAGGGGTCTGGTTGGCTTAACTTGTACAAATAAGGGATATTTTTGAGCGGTGGAAAGATCTTGATAAGTGGTAACAGTGCTGGCAGTGTGATTGGGTTGAGTCATTGCTGTCTGCTACATGGGAGTCTCTGAGAACTCTCTCTGGCTGGCACCTGCTCTAATTAATGCCAGCCCTTTAAAAAAACAGAAGACAAGCAGCCTTTATTAAATTTTTTGTAAGTTTGTACTTTGTGCTCAAAGTTAATATCGGTTATATTTTGGAAATCAAATACTGCTGTTTGCACTGCAGTGACATTTAGACATTACAGTAGTGAAATGGCAGCTTTACAATGGTACCAGTCCACCCCCACTTTGTTTGCGAACATTTATTAAACTGCAGCTGGGTCTTTTTTAATGGCAATCTATTCAACGTTCTTTAGATTTAGGTTATTGTGAGCTACTTGTACGGCATTGTCATCGGGGATCGTTTGGTACTTTCCACCTGTTTGTGGAACATGACAGTACATTGCTGTACTTTGTAGAGATGAAGGACATTGCTATTATTATTATTGTTCATGTACATTATAGAAACACCAGCAGTTTCTCTTCCAATAGGATGGCAGCCAGGAGGGCAGTGTGCTTGTGACACCACTGAGTATACATTCTGTTACAGTCTCTAATTTCTTCACTGGGATTGGAAATGCATGTCTCCAGAGTGGCATGCTGTATAATGAGGACTTTTGAGATCCTCATGAACCATCAGGATACCAGTGCCAGTTAAAAGCCCTCTATCACAGTCAGTGTGATCTGCGGTCTTGTCCATTGTGACTGAAACTGATTTGCAGCTTTTATAAACACATTATACAGGTCAGACAAACCATATGCATTGCTAATGAACCTGTCCATTTACACAGCAGTGCTACATTTAGCACCAGTTTCCCATTTTAGAAACTACATTTTTGTGTGTATTTTTATTTCAATTACATGTAATTTCTTATGTGGAACAGCATGGATTGTACTGTTATTGAAAATAGGGAAAAAAAAACAGCTAACATTGCTTTGACAAAATATGCATATACCAGCTAACTATGTGAAACTGTGCCAACAAAAACATGGCTTCAATTACCAGAGAGGTGCAGGGGTTTAGGTCATATAACATTGAATTGAAACAGGATTAGCCGTTCATGTTGTTTTCTTGAAAAGGGAAGCTGCCGATAGCACGGGTGTGATTAGTCCTTTCTCAGCTAGTTAGTCACCTGCTTTGCTGAAACATTGCACTCGGGGGAGGTCATAATTAATATGTAATAGCAGCCAGGCTTCATGGTGGGATCGCTTCTTTTCTCAAAGTATGACATGGAGATGTGATGCTGCTTGGAGAACAGTGCTGTAAACAGATATAAACACAGAGCCGACTATCAAGTTAGACTAGGATGTGCTCCTGAGGGAATCTGGCTTCCCTTTTTAAGCACATTGGCTGTAAAGTAACGTGGGCCGTGAGTAAGATGTTATCTTTACACAAATAGGACCACAGAGATCACCGTTACAATTATGTTTGTAATAACTAATGCTGTTTTGATAGTGATTTTTAATTTTTTTTTTTTCATTTCAGAAACCAACACACATTGTTCTAACACGGACAAAGCTTCTGTTGGGCAAAGCCAAAGTGCATCAAGCCCATATCAAGGATATTCCCAGCCCCCGCCACTGCATCTCCTGATTGAGCCCCAGAACTATATCTCCCTGCAGCCTGAGAATGGACAGGACGGGAGTGAAGAGAACATTGTCTACCTCTGAGTGCTTCTGTAATAGAGCAGCGCTGCCCAGAGGAAAACAACCGGAAGCATTTCCACTTGTGCTCTTTCTTATGGAAGTGTCTGGTCATTGTGTAAAAAGTATACACGTAGAACCTGATTGTGTACATATATAAATATAGCAAATATATATATATATATGTGTGTGTGTTGTAAACACTTGTTATTAGTACTTAAACTGTAAAACAGCACGTGAATAAGTAACTAAATGATAGATTTCATATTGGAAATGTTTTTTGTTATAATAAACTTTATTGCTTCAGTGAGCAAGTGGAAGATCAGTGGGTGCCTTAACAGCTGTGCAACACTTTAAGTCTAGTAAACATGGTTTTTATTTTTTTATTTAAAAAAAAGATAACTATCACGCCTTCATATTCAAAACCCCTACTTTAAATTTATTCAATTGCACATGATCTCCTTCGTTGTGTTCACCAAGTCCTTCCTGTATGTCGGTGTTTGATATCGCTAATAGCTGCAATTGTGTTCCTCAGAGTAATGTTGTTGAAGCTGACAACCTGGGATCCTTCAAGAAGCTGCTTGATGAGATTCTGGGATCAATAAGCTACTAACAACCAAACGAGCAGGCCTCCTCTCGTTTGTAAACTTTCTTATGTTCTTATGTCTCTCACTCTAAACCCCTTTCTTACTCTGCTATCAACTCTGTGTCCTGCTTTTCAAATAGCCTGCCTATTTTGCCAAGCGTCACTTTTTCAGTTGCCATTACCACTAAGCTTTTGATTTCGCCCTTAAGTTCACTCCGTTCAATCAGGTTGCTTGATCTCCCTCCCGTACTAACTATTTATTGTGGTTGTTACAAATGATCAAACCAACCTGTACCTGGAAGTGGCTGGAGAAAAGCAGCACATTACATACCAGACCATTATACCAGTCCCATTTATATGATTTATGGAAGCGAAGGAATACATTCATCTGTGCTGTTCAGCTTTGTTTGCACTAAAGTGTAATTCCTGTGTATGCACAGTCGCAGTACTGTAAATGGTGGTGTTTTCAATACAAAGTGTTTTTTGTAATGCAGTTTTTGCTGTATGCTTTGTTGAACCCATTCCCATTTCTTCTGATTCCAGACAGAGCAGTTAAACTGCAGTGATTTGACCAGAATTAACAGCAGGCTGCAACTCTGATTCACAGTTACTGTTTCATTGCTATTGTAGTGATTCACAATTGCAGTTTAAACAGTTGCTTTGCACTACAGTTCCGTACACATTTTAATCTACTTATGTACTGCAGCATTTTGTCATGTGTGCTAGCTTGTTTTTGTCTGCTTATGTATTTACTGCCAATCCTGAATTCCTCTGATCCTGTAGCTCTGTAAAGCACCCCCAAAGATAGCCCTTGTTTTTTTTCTGCAAGGGGAGAGGGTAAAACAAGCCTGTTCTCTTGTTGTATTAATCTCCTTTATCTATCTTAATTCCTGCAACACAAACAAACAAACAAATGTAAATACCGTAATTGTTAGTATATATTGTGCACTTTCCTGGGGCTTGTATAAATCCTCAATTGCAGGAATAGTATAAATGTGCACTATATGGAGCCATCACAAGCGACTGTGTGTTATACAGCACTGTACAATAAACAGATAAGTTGTTTCATGACATGTAAATGCTATACGCAGGTGCTTGCGATTTACCAAATTGTACGGTATTCATGTCTCCTTTTTGTGGCTAAAGCAATATGCAAATCTGCTCCTGTGCTTCGTTATTCTACAAGCTTGGTCAGTGGTGTGCAGAACAACAAAGTAAACAAATGACTGGGTAGCTTCTGCTCCAAAATCTGAAATGTTCTTTGTGTTTCTTGAAATGCACTAGGTCTGTTACGAACAGTATCATTTTCTGTATTTATTACTGTGTGCACTTTGCTTTGTATATTTGTGGAATATCTGAAATGTACCAGTTTAATTGTTTTTGTATCCGGTGTCTTGGCGTCTTGACATCTCTGTTGAGTAAATGCATGCTAGTTTTCCTGTAAGTCTCTCAACAACAACAAAAAAAAACGCCCATCCCTTGCATTCACATGTGCCTTATTGTGTGTAGATTGTAACCCATGGACTTTTTGCCATGTTCTACCGGCAGTGTAAATGGACCACACTTAGTTATCCACTTTTTCTGTAACATCATACGTTTGACAAGAAAAAGATCTTATGATCCACATACAGTATATAAACCCTGTGTAAACTGAGATTTCTATTGTTTTGTTCATACACTGTCAATCAGAACAGCGACTCAAATAAAACCCGGTTTTATCACGTTAAGCTATTACATTTTGGAACATTCTGTATTCGTGTAACACCCAGGAATAAAGCAGCATGATGACGAATGATCTCTCAGTCGGACGTGCAGGTAGTTCATGTGAATTACTCATGGGTTTTCTGGGACACTCATATGCAAATACATAAAGCTCCTGCTTGCTGACATTGCCACGGCAACTGGCTGGGAAGGCAAGTTTAATAAAATCTGAACAGACGTTGAAGTGTGTGCCATGTGTACTTTGTGTCTGTAATGAAGGTGTTTCGAGCGTCTCAACACGCAGCCCAGCCTTTCAGCTTGGACACGGCAGACAGGGGACCCCTTTGTAAATGGCAGCATTCATGGCGTTATGAAAACGGAGTTGTGGAGTGTGCAGCAGCTTATCTCTTCAGGGGAAGAATTCTTTGTCTCATTTTAGAATTCCATTCAGGCTGCTCTGTATTTCATATGCGATTAAACACATTTGTATTGGGTTTGTTTTCTGTACTCTAAGATAATCTTTTTTAGTTTTTTTTTTTACTTCATTGTACTTCAAAAGGTGACTGTATGATGTATGTGAAAGTCACATCTTTACCTTCCTCCCATACACATACCACCCACACACACACACCCACACACGGTCAAAATATTTACTCCGCAAGCAAGCTTGGATAGGAAATGGACACTATTTGAATAATTTGAATCTTGTTAAAAGCTGTATGTTTTATTGTGACAGCAAGATTAATGTTGCGGTAAGCAGCATAACCGCCTGTGTGAGTTAATGTTCTTCTTCCTGGTTTCTAGGTGTCATGAATTTGAGATGTAGAGCAGATGTGTAGATATAAAACCTGAAGGCTGTCCACAGAACTGAGTGCTGTGCAATGCTCTCTTCACATCACCGGTTTGCCTGTAGTTTTGGAATGTCCTTCATACATTACTTTTATATCTAATTCAATATGCTGCTGTAAGAGAAAATTGAATGACCTTTTCAGGCCCCGATGTGAATGACAGTGTGTTGAGCTGGGTGTTGTAGAATGTGTCTGGTTAACTCATTTGAAGATAGCAAGACTTCTATAAATTCCAGGGTCTATACTTGTGTTAAAAATGTTTAAATAAAACTAGCAGGGATGACCTGTGCTTATTTCACGGAAACTTGCACAATTATTATGTTAACGGCTAAACAACTTTAATTAAATAAAATCAGGAGTGGGGCATCTGAAATAAATAAGCACAATGACATGATTTATTGTATAACCTTATATTGCATCTTTACTAATATGCCACATGTATTTTTTTCTTCCACTTTATAGCACCTATGCATTTTACATGTTTACAAACCATTCCAGCAGATATTCCATTCTTACATCTCATTTCGAGATTTCTAGTTAAAAAAAAAGTTATTCTTCCATTTTTTAAAATGTCCTCATTTCTTTGCTGAAAACATGCTGTTTAACGTGACTGCCTCACAAGCACCACCAGCAATCCCCACTGCAGTGTTTTGATAAAAGAAACCATGTGTTTGTGCTTATCAGAGAAACAATAGAGGTCTAAAAGTCATGCCGAAAGCTCTGTGAAGAAATCACATTTTGTAATTTAAAAGCCACACGTGTGCAGGTTATTGGATTTTCTGGACCATGTGAAATTGATTTACTGTATTTACTGATTTACTGTTTACACTCGGGTCCCTTCTGACACAAACATTATAGGCGAAATAAATTCCCCTGAAAAAAGTGGCTTCAGAATTTATTTTCCAGGTGCTTTGCCTTTGACATCTGAGACCTGCTGCCTTTCACAGGGCAATGTTTGCATAACAAGCCAGGGGTTGAGTATGTAGTGATAAATACAGTTTGTTTATGTACCTCTCTATGCAGATTGCCTGGGTGAAACAATGATGAAATCATGTGCTTACATTATCAGCAGAAGTTGAAGGCATGTCCTGTCCTCCTCTGACTTCACGGTTTATTTTCACATGGGATGACTGCATGTTGTAATTTGTATAGAATACCTGTTTCCAACCCTTAATTTTAGGGTTGAAGCTGTATATTAATAGAAGAGAAGAGGAAATAACAGTAGCGCTTTGTTTTATATATATATATATATATATATATATATATATATATATATATATATATATATATATATATATATATCCGTGAAATAGAGATAACCAATACTAACCAATCCTGCCTGACTTACAGGACACCCCTGAGTAGCTCTGGGTTTCTTTCTTTTCTGGTGGCAAAATAAGAGTGAGGCACTAGAGCCCTGAGATGATATTTTGTATTTCATTGTATTTTAATTCTTATAATACAATGGTGCATTAATGTGGTAAACTTACTTTCTAATGACCCTGTACATAGCAGTATTCAGACATATTACATCCAGCTATCCAACTGAATTGCAGACTTGTGACAATGTTTTTGTATAGCTGTATTTTATTTATATGAATGCATGACAGCAGAATAGAATATAAGTGAAATATAATGTCTGAGAACTGAATACTGTATTTATAGTCTTGTGTTAATGTTAAAGAACCATTGAGATTGCTGAATAGTGCAATGGCAATGGAATAAGAAGTTTCTTCAGTAATAAGGACTAAGGGTATAATTGGGGATGTAACAATGTAATCTATTCCTTTGATGTGGTTATGAGAATGACCGAGAAAGGAAACGGACTGTGATAAGCAAATCGTGAGTTTTAAGTGTTTTGTTTGTTTGTGAAACTAACTGTGTTTGTCACTGTTAGTTGGCTAACAAGAACCGAGAGCTGTCGCTACAGGCCAGCATCAAGCCCGGACTACTCTTCACAACTGTCACTATAATTGCTTTGCACCACACCTGCACTCAGAGCACTCACTGTCTGGAGACGGGACCGTGTCTGTGTTGTGTGTTGCTCTTTGCATTATTATTTCGGGACTGAACTCCGTGGTTTATACGCTGGCAATACACATAGTTGTGTAGAGCCAGCATTATTATTTAACGGTCTCAAGCAGACAAAGAGAAAATAAAGAACTGTTTGAACAGTAAACTTTGTGTATGTCATTGTTGGAGCACCTGCATCACCTGTACACCTGAGCACTACAAACCACTTTGCCACAGAAGCGCTTTCATTTTTAATGCTGTCTTTGCTTCATTCCATCAGTCGTCCTTATCACTACATATTGTCAAGTTTTTGAAGATGTGCTGCATCAGGTGATCAGAATCACCACCTGTCACAATGCTGTTCCCTGACTGGTTAATGCATACTACAAAATCATACTTTGTAGTGTAAAAAAAGAATTCCTGTCGATTCCATACTGCGTGGAAAATTAATCATTCAGTCTGTAGTAAACTATAGTAAGCTATATAGACATTCCTACAGGATAGTTGTAGTTTACTGCAAAGTCAGATAAATATTGTGTATTATAGTTAGGGCTTCTGATTTTCGGTTTTAACCGATAAAACCTGATAAAACACCCCTGATACAAAAAAATGAAATCGGTGGATTACCAATAAACACCGGAAAACACTGGAACAACTGTGGAAATGGTTAATCAATTCACGTTGACTTTACCCTTTTCACATTTAAAAAAATAAAACCAACTACAAAAATAACAATAAATACATTTCCCAGTGCTGCTGGGCAATGTCCCGCCTTCCTGAATTGGATCTATCATTGATTCGTTCTGAATACTTTAAACCCACCCCAACTACTGAGTGACAGCACATTCCTACATTTCTATTGGAGACTCTGCTTGTGAGATTTAAAAAGAGATTACAATCAGGATGGAGGCTTGTTAGCGGGATTTCAAGCTGTATTACAGTTAAAATACAGAGGATTTAAAACAGAATTGTGGTGAAATGTACAAAAATGCCTACACACAAAAACCCCAGAATGTGACCGTAGGGATTTCGTTGTGGAAGACAGCAATGGAAAGAAGGTACAATTTAAGTGTGCAAGTACTGTCGAGTTACTACTATACATATTTTGACAAAAAAACAATACTCAAGCATTTTGGAAAGTAACCGAAAACACTATACAGTATGTCAAAAACGAAAGCCCCGAAAAAAAACGATTTACATAAAACTTGAAAATAGCTAAAAATAAGCACAGAAAAATACAATTAATAAAACCCGAAAAACAGAAGCCCTAATTATAGTCCAGCTTTAAATGATTTACGATGTCAATATTTAACAGCGGGACTTTTTTTAAGAAGCTGTGACTGTTAGTTGAGAGTTCAGGAAACAGATAATTATGCAGGCAATCCTGCAACTAAAGCTTTTCTTTGTACCCAATGGGCAGGCCTTTATGAAAGTGATTTGGATGTTTCAGATGCTCCCCTCAGCCAGCAGAGTAGAACATGACTTCTCATGGGAGTTCCTGAGGTACACACGATCCCTCATGAAACTTAACTCACGAGCCCTGTAGAACATGACTTCTCATGGGAGTTCCTGAGGTACACACGATCCCTCATGAAACTGAACTCACGAGCCCTGTAGAACATGACTTCTCATGGGAGTTCCTGAGGTACACACGATCCCTCATGAAACTGAACTCACGAGCCCTGTAGAACATGACTTCTCATGGGAGTTCCTGAGGTACACACGATCCCTCATGAAACTGAACTCACGAGCCCTGTAGAACATGACTTCTCATGGGAGTTCCTGAGGTACACACGATCCCTCATGAAACTGAACTCACAAGCCCTGTAGAACATGACTTCTCATGGGAGTTCCTGAGGTACACACGATCCCTCATGAAACTGAACTCACGAGCCCTGTAGAACATGACTTCTCATGGGAGTTCCTGAGGTACACACGATCCCTCATGAAACTGAACTCACGAGCCCTTGCCGAGCTGTATCAATTTCTCTGTACTGTTGTTTTCAATTACATTCATTTCCTAATGGAGTTTGGCACAGCATGTAGTGGATCCAGGTGAATCATATAACATTACATCTGCTGTTCCTCCACATTCACGAGAATCGTGATGCAAAAAAACATCCCTTTTAGGAGCTACTTTCAGCAAATATTTATAAATAGTAGAGTCAGGAAAGTTACAGAACCGCACAGGAAGCAGTACATTTTCAAAACTGAAAACGCTTCCCTTACAAAAGTTTATTTTCACACAGTATTTTTGCTTTTCCCATCATTATACCTGAATTTACCATAGTTAACCCTGGTTTGCCATGCTATAAATATGCTTTGCAATACCTCTCTGGGATTTAGAGTGGTTACCTATGCTTTACAATACTTTTACGATGCTTTATTACACTTTTCTTTTACTATGGGAAACTTTTATGTGGGATCAATAGTAACATATTTCTATTATAAAACCTCTAACATACAGACATATAACCACTGGCCTAATATTGCTAAAAATCCCATTAAAGTAAAATGTGTGCATGCAGCCCAGTCCCAATGCCCAAGGGTACAATATTTCAGATGAACAACTTAACACAGTCCACACAATGTCTATCTGTGATGAAAGGAATAGAGTTAACTAAATCCCCATAGAATAAAACTCGATCAAGCATTACAGAATCAGATAGTCCACATATTGGAATGGACCTTTCAATGAAACATATTACCACACTTGTAATATGTAGCATGGTTGGATATGTACATATGTACATGTGTATGACCTCCTCCACTGTGTCCACTTTGCAAAGAATTTCCACCCAAGCAGGGGACAATAAGTGAGACCCTACACACAACGTTTTGCCTCATAAGATACACTTCTGTGAGCAATCTAACCGATACAGAACAACAGGAAATAGTCATCAGATAAATAGAGGAGTGTGGTGTGCACAGTAATGACAGAGCACTCACTCACCTGGTCTCAGGAAGAGAAGTCTTTCATCTTGGGCTCGTCCAAACTTGATCAAAAGGAATTCAGCCAGAACCAGACAGAACCTCAACAGCTGCCCTTTTTGGTTAATTTTTTTGAGGGGGGATTACTCAAGGCTGACACGTGCCATAGCCTTTGCACAATCTGTTAGCTATTAGGAGTCACGCAAACAAGATACAATAAATGAGGGTGCCATACTCCTCTGGGCACTGAGAATGAAATATATTCTAATTATTTACTAACTACCATGTAAATACATTGTATTGATACATCAACTGATCAATGTTACGGACTTAAAGATTTAATACATCTTATCCTGTGTACAGATGTCATCCTCTGCATAGAACATACTATGCCACACCCACACTAAACAGGTTGTATATGGTACAGTATTCTTTGAGATCCTCTGAAGCCATTTTCTAGCAAGATGATATAAAACGAGCATTCATGTAACATGTAAGGTTTGCCTTGCACTGTTGAAGAGTAATGTGATATACTCTGTTTACAGTAACGTAGTAACTCTTCAACACTGACCTTAAATGACGGGCAACATGACTATAGGGTCATAAAGGGAAAAGCATTTAAACTATTCATTTTGCAACATGGCAAACAATCCAGCCCAACAATAGTAAAATGTACAAACTAACATTAACTAAACAAACTGACACAAAGTACTGTGCCAAAACCCCTGGCTTGGGACACCTTTGATTAAACCAGTAAGAAATATGTTTTGTCTCTATGGCTGTGGGGTACAGTCGGTCTATAAATAACCATGTAATGACTCAAAAAGCTTAATTTTGTATCCAATATAAATACTTTATATAGTTTTAATACAGATGCAACTCCTGCATGTTAGTTGAGCCAAACGTATTGTAACATATTACAGCATTGTGTGGAAATGAATGAGGCTCACACAGGATTTGTAAGGTTCTCAAACTCACGGTTTATTAAGCTGGGACTCTACACTGGACAGGTGAACGTGCTAATTTACCAGCCAGTGGTACAAATACAGCCGAGCAGTGCAGAGCTACTCAGACTGTGACAAAATAATAAAAATAAAATGAAAGTCCCAAAGCATACTGTTGCGGCCGTGTGCTACAGCCACTAAGTGCAGTCTCTGGTCTTTTCTAGTTCTCTTTTGCTCTTTCCCATGGTTTCTTCTGCTCTCATTCTCTCGCTCTCCAGCTTGCCTCTCTCTCTCTCCAGCTCAGCAGCAGCAGTCCGCTACTTATGTCTGTGTCCAGGCCACGCCCCCAGTGCACCAGCAACCAATCCCAAGCGCACAGCTTCCTGCTCTCAATCCCCTGAAGTTGCAACATCTTGCCGGTGATTCTGTAAACACTGTTGCAACCTGGGACACTGGCACGGCAGAGCCCCTAATTGGTGGCGATTCTCCTATCTCTGACGTCCCTGAACACCTGCTGCACTGAACTGATGACCCTGGGCCAGAACCTTCCCGAATGCGGTTACAGCAGACTTAGTTATATTACCAGTTCTTTGTCTCCTTGAATGTCACAAGAGTTATTTTTTTTTCTTAATAATAGACATTAATCATTTGAAGGTCTATTTTCTGTCATAGCCTCGCTGTGTATGTGCACTGGGCTGTTAGACTGATTTAAAAGGTTACATTAGATATTCCACAACATGTGTATATCCTTTTCCTTCTACACTACCAATATAATGTGTGATCGCACACATTAAAACCAGGTGATTTCCATTTAGTTTATTATATGGAAGAATTGTGACTTTGATAAAAGCATGAATTTTGGTACACCGGTAGGACAGGCCCTTATAAAGATTTTTGGCTGTATGGCAATCACAGATCTGTCCTATAACATTTTACAAAATGGCCACCAGTGAGCGCTAGTGAGCTTCTGTGTGATGCTTGTGGTGGTGGGAATGGGCAAGGTGCAAGGGGATCTCTATTGGGTTGCATACCATGCTAGCCGTCATCCATCCAGTGCAGCACCAGAACGCAGCATGGCTCTTACTTCTCTACTGCCCTGTTCTACTACAAGGATAAGTCAGTGGCTATGATTCAGCGTTCGATGGACCTAGTGAAGAAGGTATTGGAGATTCTGAATCCCAGTCAGGTGCCCATTATCACTGCTGATCAGCCTCTGTACTCAATTGCAAAACAAATCCAGTGCAGGTGGCCAGCCATGGTGAGGATAACTTTGTTGTGATATTAAGTGGGCTACACATCGAGATGGCAGCACTAAAAACACTTGGAGACCTTCTTGACGGCAGTGGGTGGACAGGTGCTCTAGTGCCGGCTGGTGTTGCTGCACCTGGTACAGCAGACTCATTTCTGAACTTTTCCCACGTGACACATACCCGCCATGCTCATCAGGTCGCTTCATATCTAATCCTGTTGAAGGCTTACACCCAATACAGCAGCAGTCTGGAAGAAGGACAGAATATGATGTCACTGGAAGACTGGTGTACTGAAAGAGTTTCTGAAGAGAACTTTACAATTAAGAAAGACAGCATGTGCATTCTCTTAATTGCAATTGACCAGACCCGGTAGCAGAATAATGCATCTGTGAAAGGTGACAGCAGAGCTGTAGGCCTGAAGGAGAACCCTGCAGCTCATCGGCGCTGGATGGTGTCTGGGCCTGAGATGGGCCATCTGATTGGAGAGTTTAAGGCATCAACAGAGAAGAGACAGGAGAGGACAGATCTTCGACATCATGAGCAGACGAAGGCATTTTTCAGATCAAATCACTAACTGGTGTCATAGAAGACATGGGGAATCCATTCAATGATAGCAGCAGTGATCTCCTCGTACTGGACTGCAGATATCTTGCAGATCCCACTGTCATTGACACAGTACACCAGACTGAGAAGCCTGGACAAGAGCAGTTTGTCAATGAGCAGCTTGTGAAGCAAACAAAGCCCATTACAGATCCCATCAAGAGGAATAACCTCCTTCAGTCAGCCTCCAGTGTGAGAGAAGTCAAGAAGCTGTCTTCCTGGAAGAATGATTGATCTCTCTTTTCTAGGCTATACATTTGTCACACTGCGTGCCTATGACACTCAGGGTCCCCTTAAATAAATATAGTTGACTACGTCACCTGGTGATAAGCGCCAGGACTAGAATTAATTGTAGTTAAGATCCTAAATGCAGCTAACAGAAACACAGTACCTTACAATAAAAATACAGGTTCGTTAGTAATAGTTGGGATTTGGAACACCAAGGAGAGACAGACAAAACTGGGTACAATTAAAACAAGTTTTATTTATAAAATATTTATTTTTAGTAAGTTTGGTAGGAATTTGACAATTGAAAAAAATGCCAAAAAAACCCCAAACACCCACTGAATATCTAGGGTGTATCAAAATAAAACAGAAAAACACCCACTGAATGACTAGAGTGTAAAGTAGAAAAATAATAATAATACTAAAAAAACAAAAATTCCACCGCAGTATTGCCAGCACCAACAACCTCTTCTGGGGGAGGAAGAAACAATAATTACACCGCAGTTACAGGACAGGAATTCTAAAGAATAGGAAAAAAACAAAAAAAAGAAAACCAGCAGCAAAAATCCGAAATAACTGAGCCTTGTCCTACTCAGAATAACAGACTAAAACCTCTAAAAGACACTCTAAATAACTGGGTTGTTCACTCAACATTTAATTGCACCACACCCGCGGCTTGATTCTAAAACTGCAACCCGATAAACAATAGGTTTAAAACAAACTGTAGCTATATTACTACGGTAAGATACTTCCCTTTTCTCAAACAGTTAGCTTCTCACAAATTTCAAACAAATCTCTATAGTATTGCAATGTATCCTCTGCACAATTTTCAAGCAAAACAAAATCTGACACACCTTGCAACTATACCTGAATCCGATTAAAGAAAAAGAAAGCCAGCGGGCTAGAGCAAAACAAACCACAGTGTCAATAATCAACATATCCATCTCCATGGAAACGTCCGACCCAGCATCTACAAACATCTGTGCTGCAGCTGACCCAAGCTGCGCTGCGCTGCCTCTCCTCTTAATGCGCCCCTTTTATAGAGCAAGATCCTTTCTTTTCTGCTTCAGAACCAATACATTGCCACAAAGATTAATAATCCTTCCGTGGGGGGTATTATGTATTTACATATTTAATAACAGTATTTCAAAATTAAATAGAAATTTTGAATGCTTCTTAGTATCGTTTTAACCCCAGTTTCCAATTCAAAAATATTTTCTATACAATGTATATATATTTTTAAAAAAATGTGTTGAATCATTTGCACTTTTCCTAAACAAAGAAAACACTGAAATTAAAATATTCTACATATTATATTTTGTTTGCTGTTGCCAAAGCAGATCAGTGTCAGGCTGTTGGGGAAGATGTGATGTGAGTGTAAAAAGTCACATGATAGTGGGACTACATAGCTTTATGTCTTAGATTTGCTATCCAGTGTGTCAATTATTCTGGGGCTGTGTAGGCATTGCAAAATGATGCGGCAGGGGCGGGGCTTTGCGTTAAGCAGATGCTATGGTTTGACTGTGGCGCTAAATCTGTATATTGCACTGTCTATGAATCCGGGTCAAATTCCGTCCTGAAGTCATTTAGGGACTGTCCCATCCAATTAGGGATGGGTGGTCGGTCACCCTATCGCCATGGCCGTCATAGAACAAATCTGTGATGGCCCTATAGCCAAAGAAGTTTGTTAAGTCAATGTCAAACTGTATGCCAATTGTCATGCTTTTATCACCAAAGTCACGATTCTGACACGTATCTGTTGGACTATATTACAGGTGTGATGTTATTTTCCGGTACGCGTTAAAACATGGTATGCTGTGTACTGTGCTTGTCAGAAAACAAGAAAACGCCCATCTGAAAGGGGTACGATGTACTGAAAAATGGGTAAAGGGTAAAGTTATTTTTAATAGAATTTCACAATTCACCAAATGTATGTGACATTAATTGATGAGCAACACATTGGGTTATCTAAAATTGTAAACATACACGATGTTGAGGGTGAACTAGAGTTTATCTTGTTTGTAGTGATTTGTGCAATCGTCAATCACACCACTTCCGAATCAATATACCCTTAATTAGAGCCTTGTATGGCTGGAGATATCATTTTATGTGCAATAGGCTTTAAAGGTATGGTGTTATACTAAGATCACAACGATAACTCTGAGCAGTATTTTTGTCTGTTTGTTTTTGCCGATCGCTTACAGCCCTGTGTTAGCTAGTTAATAAATGCCTTGCATGGCATTTTTCTTGACTGTTCGATCCCTGCATGTCTTTGATGGTATCAACAAAGTGGTTTATTTTTATTGTTTATTTGTTTTATTTATTATACTGAAAAGTAATTGCATTTTACAAATGCAATATGCTCTGACTGTATTGAACTGAATGTTAGTTAAACAAAAGTCAAATCCAGGGGAAAAAAACAAAATAACTATTTTTGTGCCTTTTGTGTATTCGTAGCATGCTGTTTTTATTCTGATGAGGACACTCCCTCAGCCTATTTCTTTTGTGTATTCGTAGCATGCTGTTTTTATTCTGATGAGGACACTCCCTCAGCCTATTTCTTGCAAACGGACGTAGTAGCGTAGTTCCCAGCAATTCCACACAGGTTTTTTTTTGTTTGTTTGTTTTTTATCATAGGGATGCAGTACAGTATACTGTAGTTGTGCAAACAATTTAATATTCTGTATATTTGTCCTTTGTTGTTATGCATTTCATGCATCAGTATTAGCACTATACTGTGTAATAGAAATATTGTAGAGGTGTTTTGGTATTTTAGACTGCAGTGAAGTTCAGCGGGCGGTCAGCATGTTGATTAGGCTTCATAAAGAGAAGGATCCTGAAAAGGTCAAGATAGAGGGTAATTTGATTTGGTGTCAAATTTCGATGACTCACCTCAGTCACATTTATGACATAATCTAATGTGGGAGGAGTCAGGAAATAGACCCACTAGACTTCCCTGATGAAAAACGAATGGCACTAAATGACACTCTTATACCATTAGAGCGAGGGTCAACCGTACATACTGACGTTACTTACCTTCACATGGTAACATTCCTATATAGAGTGAATAGGTATACTGCAAACACTATTTTATCTATTATCTAGCTATAGCCAACATAACATATCCAATGCTGAATCCTTGGTATGCAGTACACACAGGCAGCATGCATATACACCTCATTTAATACAATTATTATATATTCTATCCATCTGTATAAATGAGGGAACAACTAATGGTTGTGAAATGTATATATTTAAAGCAAGCATACATCAGTAGCCTATTCAACAGTTTCTTGTTTCACAGTGTACTGTAGGCTGTACCGCTATCAGTATATATTGAAAAGATAGAACTTGTACATAAACTGGCACATGCATGAAAAGACTTGAAATACAAACATACCTTACATGGATCACGTTTTGATACGTGTACCACATTATGACAATGTTCCACTTTCTGGCCCTACACTTTTTAATGAAAGTTATGAATTTCCAATAAAGTGCAAGATTGCAAGATTCTTGATTTAAAAAATACAGTGAATCTCTTACTCCAAATTGTTGTTAGATTTTGATAAGCAGAAACGTACTTAATTAATAGCTTAATACATTACATATATCATTCACGATTATCACATTTTGAAAAAAAGTGAATGAAGCAAATGGCATTCACGTGGTTTCAGCACCCGTTGATGGTGATGATTCAGGCAGTGTGGAGGACACGGTATACATCGGGTTGTTCGTTTCAGATTTGGGAGCTTTATTATTTCTATTTGACCTCTTTGTACCCAGCCTAGTAAGTATTAACGGACCAAAATAGTTCCTACACAGCCTGCTGATGACGGGTGAAGGGTCTTAATAATAATTGGAAAGCTAACTTGTCTGTCAGCTGGTATAATTGCAGCACCACCTGACAGCAAAGAGAAAGATGTGAATGCTCACTTCATTGTTAAATGATTATTAAACACAATTATGGTTAAGCAAGAGTGTACAGTATAGTACATCCTGAGGATCTGGTGGGTGAAGTGAGCATGGGAAGGGCTTTATAAAAAGGTAACTGGTATATCATGGTAAAACAAGAGTAAACTGTTCACTGTAAATCAAGTGTTTAAAATGAATATATTATAAATCCTATGCAACAGATAATAAACACATTTGAATATTTATACACTTTTTACTGTGTTGTTTATTTTTTTAACGCTCGTGTTTTTTTTTCTTTTGTGTGTGTCTTGAGAATAATCGAAAACAATTCAAATGTGATAGAATGTGAAGAATATGTTCCATAGGATATAAACATTTGGTTATACAGTGTGGCAGAGTCTAGTGAAAGCATGACATAGCATACAGGCATTCTAAAGAACACATGCTTACTTTAAGCTTGGGAAATGCTTGTCACACACAACTAAAGACACACCCAACAGGGCTGAGTTGAATAAAGTAGTACCTCCTGTTGGCTCTATTGTACCACAGAATCCTATTCTCTGTGGTCCAGTGAATGAATATTGTGTATTTCAAGAATTTCAAAAGGAATACAAACTATTTTTATTTGAAAGTATGAAATGTACAGGCCAGTACAATTCACTAACCTAGAAATGTTTTAGGTTAAACTAGAACCGCCTCGGGAGTAATGAGATTTAAAATGTAAACAAATCTGCGTACTGTCAATGCAATGTGGTTGTGCATTAAAAGAAAATAACGAAAGAAAAAAAAGGACAACCGCATTGCATTCACAAACGCAGATTTGGTTACATTTTAAATCCAAATAACTACCGTACCGTGTTAGTGCTGCTTCAAAACTATTGGTTAACAAATCTCAAGATGACAACAGTATAACGCTCCCCAATACTACTCAAAGTTGCTCTGTGATTTGAAACACACTGCAGAAAGTCCCACACACAGTCACATATGCCACTTACTACAGCACATACTGTACAGACCCTTCTCAGTTTAGTTTTGTGCAAAGACACAGCAGGCAAGCATGGTGTATGTATATATATATATATATATATATATATGAATGTGGTCAGTGCGTCATGTATGAATACAAAGCCCAGTCTACATCTAGAACTGAACCCAACAGCGATGTGAGTTTATTAAATGCTAATTGTGAGTACAGTGACAATAATAAAGGCTGAGATGTCATTCTTCTTCCTGTCTCGCTCAGCCTTTCCTGTTGCTTTCTGACATGTTGTACTCTGCTGTCAGTTATATTAGGAAGGTTCAAGTCTCTGCAAGGTCTCTTCAGTGTGCGTCATCCATCATGTTCTTAGAACATTCTCCTGGGGCCAAGCTGTCTCTCTCATTTTAAACGAGTCACACTTAACAGCATGCACTGGGCATGTGCAATTTGTTATTTGTATGGTCCTCCTCTTTGAGGTGTTATTTGTTAGCCTTGATTCAAATGCAATATTATTGATTGCATGAAAAGATATTGGGCAAATGTAAAACAATACTATGAAAGCTATGAAATGAACTTAATCCTGCAGCAAATCTTGGGTGGTCTAATCTGGGATATAATGAAAGAGCAAGTGTACGATCCGCACGCCCATTCTGGCTGTTACAGGCCTGTTAAAAGCAAGTGCAGGTCGTGAGGCCTCTCATTTCTATACCCTTGCCTTGTTATTGTGGCAGGTCGATGGTGATTGATCTGCCACAGCGCTCTTAGCACTTTCTGGGCTGGTTTTTGCACCGAGGTGACAGACTGCTACTAGGCTTCAGAGAGCAGTTTAAATTACAGGCCTTTTCAGTTCCACTGCTGTGCCATTTTAACAACCAATTTGCTAACTGCTCTAGATCTAAAATACAATTCTATTAAACTGGAACTGAAAGTTCAAAGCAATAATAATAATAATAATAATAATTAACAAAAAACACAAGCAGAAAGAAAGACTTCAGCTGGAAGCTGGTGAGTGACACAATTCTCTGCTAAAGAAATTCCAAACTGGAGCAGACAAAAACAGACAGGTAGGAGACCACCTGACCATTTTAACTGTTAAATGTTGCACTGAATGATATCCTCATCTTAAAGATAAGTTGCCTGCGGATGGAGGGTTATTTATGTCTGTCAGTTTTCACTTAAATACAATGTAAATCAAAGGAGTCCTCAAGGCAAAAGCTCATATACTGAATTTAAAAGCATTACCTGGAGATTTGTGCTGCAATATAGGTTTAATAGCTTATAACTGTAACATGTCAAAAAAAAAAAAACTGAGGGCAAAGTTAATGGAAGAGCTTTCTTTAAAAAAAAAAAGAAAAAAAAAGATGAAATCGTAGTTGTAAGTGACTCTGCAGTTGATGCATAGTTCACACACCCAAGTCTCTGTAAGTCGCCTTGGATAAAGGCGTCTGCTAAATAAACAAATAATAATAATAATCTGATATTCATCACAGGCTTTAATTGCCTGAGACCTGATGGGATCAGAATTTGACAAAAAACATTTTTAAAATCCTCTGAAATTATCCGGGGGCAAAAAATGACAAATGATTGTGCGTTGATTTCTTTTGAGTTGAAGGAGAACATTGTCTCCCCTGGGGAAGGTTGCAATGTGACTGGGATTTGGGGTGTGATAATGTGGGAGCTGATAACACACACTAATCTCATAGAGCTAGTTAGAGGTTCAGGGGTGAAGCTGTGAGCACATTTAGGAGTTAATAAACCAGGCAAATCCATCAGACGGCTATCATCTCACTCTTGTATAGTACCGGTTTTAGAAACCCATGCAGTATTGACTCTTTCTTTTCTGAATGAGTGTAGAGCTTTCTTTGCCATCCACAATCATCAAGCTTCGTTTACACACCTTGTAAGTTCTAGCAAATTCTATATAGGTCACTTGTTTGATATATATGAGTCACACACTAAAAGAAAATCTACTGTGTTGCATTGATAAACAAACAAACATTTCCAAAGATAAGCCATAAGTCATCTTTCTTATTGTAGGCTATCACCAGCTTCTTTTAACATGTGCCCTGAGACTGCAGCACTCATAGAATTTTAGTTTTTATTTTAAAAAGAAGAGAAAATATTGTAGCGTCCCATGGTCATTACTCCAGCTCGAAGCAAATGTGCAGTACAAACATAACACACAGAGCTGATAACACGAGGTGTGCTACATAATATTCCACCTTCTATTGCTGTATTATGAAGAACTGGTTTCAGAGATAGTCTACAGCTATAGCCAAAAGTTTTGCATCACCCTATAGAATAACTCATTTTGCTTCATAAAGTTGAATGAATAATGAATAATGTTATGTTAACATATTGAATAACATACCGCTTTGCAGTTTTCCATATACTTAACGAAAAACTGAGACAAATTGAAAGATGTGACAATTCGAAGTCTAACATGAAATACTGAACTACTATTATGGCTTCCAGAAGACTTTTTCGATAGTATTTTGTAGTTTCTTTGATTTCATGATGTTAAATAAAATATCTAAATTACGTTGATACAGTTGTTTTTTTTCAGTTATGCCTCAATGCTAAAATTCTAGGTGATGCTAAACATTTGGCTTCAGCTGTATGCTACTCTACTTCACTGGTCTTTGTTCTGCATGGGTGTGCAGCGTGCATCTGTTTAAAATTGCCAGAGGCACTCAAATCATAACCACCTATATAAACAGAGCTTAGAAGTACTTGGTTCTACAAACAACTGAAATCTCATACTTCTCACTTCCAAAAACGTCTCTGTTATTAAATACATAATACAATTAAATACAAAGAACCAAAACATCCAAACTAGGAAACTAAACAAAAAAAATGAGAAACCGCAAGCAGACGTTTATCGCACAACTTGGCCCACTCTAATCCCTTCAGTAAATCCTTTGAAAAACTGTACGCACTTCACTATGCATTCCCAATGTTCACACTGGAGACCATACAGCAGCGACTTCCCAGGGAGCAGGTGTGTAACATGTCTGAGTGGGCGTGTGGTTTAGTAGGGTTAACACTTCAAATTGGCCTGTTTTCTCATCAATTCTGAGATGTCAGATCTGGACTGCAGTATAAAATAATGGACTGAACCAGCATTATTACAGCCTCTGTATTGAGGAGAAGAACACCCTTTCCCCTTTCTTTTTAATCACAGGGCTTGTTCATTAAAGGAACATTAACCATCATAGTTAAAAAGAGAGAGTGACCAGGACTCCAAAAGGCTTTGATAGGGGTTTGCTTTCTTAAGTTCTTATGGTCAGATAAGGTTATATTATTCTCTCAAACCTCTTTTATCTGAGCGACACAAACCAAAAGTAAACCATGTAAACATGAAATTATTAAAAACCTTTTTGTAAACTTTTTGTAAAAGAAAGCAATATCTTCTTGTGACATTTCTGTAGGTCCCCGTTCATCAAGGACAAACTTTGGATAATTTATCTTTCATGAGGGAGTTCTGTAAAATAAGATATGTATTTACTTATTTTTTTGTTAAATGTAAATGTTTCTGGAATTATGTTTTCTTGGGCCTCATTTTCCACTGTGCTGTACTATTTAAGGCAGAACTTATTGGATGAAATGAAGTTAAAAAAAACAAAAAACTTTTTTGAGTCTCCGTTGCAATATTAATATCTTAAACCTCATGAAGAATACAAGAGCTATTAAAACGGATTCATTGTGTGATTTCAGTTATCATCCCGGCTGATATTTTGTACATATGTTGTATTTCTTATATGCTGTATACTTCTTGCAATAGTTTCGTTATTAAATGCATGTTGTCTGTCATTAAAAAACAAACAAGATATATACAGTGCTAATTGTAAATACTTTGTGAATATGAATGGAAATGCCTGGTGTATTACCCTGTAAAATGTATCAGCTAGAGCACAGCTCATGGGAAATCGATCCATGGATTCATTTTACAATTAAACACTGCTTGGGGGGCTACTACTGTGTGACATTTATCAACTGCCAAGTGAATTGATTACACTGCAATGCAATGTTATTAAGCACATCTCTAGTTAAAAGTTATTGAATATCGCACATATGTTTTGCATATTTCTGGCCATTGGACAGGCATGTGGGCATGTGATACTGTATAATACTATTCTGAATGACCTTAATCATACTGTACTAAATATAATGTAGTAGCCAAATGACTTGGTGTTTATATATATATATATATATTAGCACTGCCCTGTGTTTCAGAAGCATAAAAAGTGAAATGTTAGATTTAGAAAGGTAGCCCACCTTGGGGTACAGAGCTGCATTGATTAGCTCTTTGTAATTTAAATGATTGAATATGTTATTGATAAGACTTTGATACTGTTCTATAGCGTGTATTGGTGGTATTAACAGACTTGATGCATGACTTGCTGTTTATAGACTAGGCAGTTACAATACTGGCACATAGTAAATTCATCTGGGATTGATGGATCTGGATCTGAAAAAGGATATGATGCGACAAATATGAAAATTGCACATAATGAAATAGCCGGTATCGAGCTATAATTTCATCCTCAGCGAGATCAAAAAGGGTAATGCAGACCCTAAATACTCTCCCTTCTTCTCAGTACTCTCCCTCTGTTCCTGGGTTGTTCAGGAAGGTTGGGAGCCTGCACTATTGACTGCCTATCATGAAAAATATGTGAACCCTTTTAGGGACGGCTCTGCTGTTCTGCCACTTCATAAATCTCATTTTAACATCACAGATTTCACTTACAAATGAGCCCTACCTACAATTTGCACATGCGTTTAATTAAGGCTTGACACGCCTGGTGGTTGGGGACTTTCTCTGTCATTTTACATGGACAGTGACATTGTCCCAACACCTTTAATAACTTATTTCCTGTCATCAGCCAATCAGCTGCTACCCCTGATACGCTTTGACCTAGAAGGCTGAGCTGAAGCGACCTAGGAAGTTAAATGTATTATAGTACTGTACCTGTGCAGCCTATAACCCATAATGGAATTCCACAACAGGTCAGATGTCTAGAATCATGATGTAATCCACAACCAAGTGGGTTTAGAACCTAATTTCAATTGACTCAGTATAACCTCCAAGGCTGAGGTAGCACACTTACTGTTATGGATGTTAGACTGTGGGTCTGCGCCACCTTGCTATACCACACTGTTACTTCCTGTACCTTTGACCCCGGTTGTGTATTATGTGTTCAACGTGGCTTTGATTCACTAACAGCTTGCAGTTGTCTTTATTTCTACACCAGAAACATGGTGTCAGAGGTATCTGGACTCAAAATGATGCCACTCATTTAAAGATCAGCATTTTCTGAGCACAGTGAGCTATGAAACTGTCAGTAGCAACCAAGGCTTGAGTTGATATTAGATGGATGAAGAGTGGAGGCACCCTCCCATTGCTATTGAGATGATTGCTATTCACGAGCGCAGAGGCTGTAAATAGGGACCGCAAACATATTTTAGCATCATGGCAGCTGCCAATAGTATTCCACCCCCTGATGGGATGAAGATGAGCGGTGACTAGAGCAGCAACTGGGAAAATTTCAGAGCAGAGCTTGAAGATTACTCCATAGCAACAGGCTTAGACGAGAAGCCAGCAGAAGAGCGAGCAGCTACACTGAGGAGGGTGACGGACAGCAAATACACAACCTGAACCTCACAGAGGAGCAACAAAAGTATGCAACAGCCATCCTGAACGCATTAGAAGGCTACAGCCCAACAGAGGTGCCAAGCAGCCCAGTTAGTGCAAGGACAAGTAGGGAGAGTAGAGGGTATGCAGCTGACATACCAGGGAGCAGTAACAATGAGAACTGGGAGCAAGCAAGCACAGCGGTCAGCACTTCAGTGCCAAGTACGCCAGCTAGGAGAGCTCATAGCGGCTCATCAACACCAGTGAGAGCTAAACAGCTCCCTACGGTAAAGAGCCCTGTTTACTCTCGCAGTGGAAGACAGTCAAAGCCACCGGAAAGACTTCATCTGTAGGAACTCATCATACAGCACAAAGTAAAGAAAGACATGTGATTGAACTGTTTCAAAATTTAACATGTAATAGTGAGCAGGATATATATTTGCAATTAAAATAAATCATGCAAACAATTATAGAGATATGCTATTTGAAAGAAAAAAAGTACATCACCACAGAATGCCAATTCTTACATTCGTGCATAACATGACAATTTATATAAAGTAATAGTCAACCATAGTTTGTTATATCAGTACAGCAAAATATCACATTATATTTTAATTGAAAGGTTCTCTCTCTCTCTCTCTCTCTCTCTCTCTCTCTCTCTCTCTCTCTGGCCTGACGTCACCACGTAACCACACGAGCCATCGTGTCATACCCTGGCACACCTGTTCATGACCTTCTTTGTTGCCAGGGGCTCTCTGATAGACTGAATCCTACTTTAATTGATGCTTGCAGTATTATTCCGCTCACTCGCTCATTAGAGGAGCTAAACACAGTAATCACTGTGGTAATGAATACAGGGAAAGGCATGTGTCAATCAGGGAACCCTCCAGACACAGCTCTGGTCTATTTCAGTCCACTGATCCATCCTGGGAGAAGGCTGTGCCCTGTAATTGTAGACAGGGTGCTAATGAGAGGCATGTCAGTCACCTCATGAATAAGATAACTTAGAAGCCATTCAATGATGAATTGACTTTTAGGGCTTCTCTGTCAGGAAATGCACCACATTGCTGAGCAGAATCTTTTATCTACATTCTTAAAATGAACATTTTAGTTTATTTAAAAACTACACTTTACGAAGGATTGGATCTTGTGGATCATTCACAAGGATGTCCTACATTATTATTTGTTTATCTAGCAGACACCTTTATCCAAGGCAACTTACAGAGATTAGGGTGTGTGAACTATGCATCAGCTGCAAAGTCACTTACAATTACATCTCACCCGAAAGACGGAGCACAAGGAGGTTAAGTGACTTGTTCGGGTCACACAATGAGTCAGTGGCTGAGGTGGGATTTGAACCGGGGACCTTCTGGTACAAGCCCTTTTCTTTAACCACTGGACCACACAGCCTCCTCCATCAAGCACAACCTCCAGCTGCTTTACTAACATCAACACCTGACCCTTTAACTGCCATGCAAATAGAACGGTACCTAGTTTTCTACTATGACAAATAAAGTTCATACTGCAAGGATAAAAGACAATTGGAAATAATCAAAACCCTGACCGCTCAAAGTTAAAACAGTGTTTGGCATTATTCATTATTTATTCATGAGTTTGATACTTGCTTGTTGTCGACTTGAATCCAGAGGCCCAGTCTTACTCATAGGTTTGTAAAACCACCTTCCTCTTTTCACAGACTGACCAGCTGCCTGTTATTAAAAAAAAATGTCAAAGGCTTTTTCTTGTAGAGCTCCTAAATTATAGAATGCTCTGCCTCCGTTTGTCAGGGAAGCTGGGACCGGTACAGTTTTCAAGTCAAGACTAAAAATGCACTTTTATAAAATGGCGTTCTTATCTTAGAGGGTTTTAAAGTAACTTTAAAATTGCTGCTTTGTATTATGTGTATACTGTTATTTAAATATGTTATTTAAATGGTCTGATTTATGGCAGTTATATGTGTGACATGCTATATAAATGTATTGTGGTTTGTTCTTTTTTTCTGCTATGTACTGTACAGTGCTTTGCAATACTTTTGCATAAAAAGCACTATATAAATGCCATAAATAAATAAATAAATAAATAAATAAATAAATATAATCCAGAAACTAGGAACCAAGAAAGCGGGCAGCAACGTGCTGGAACGTGACACAGTCTGAATGTAATCAGGAGTTAGCATTGCTGGAATGTGACACAGTTGGAATGTAATCAGGAGTTAGCATTGCTGGAACGTGACACAGTCTGAATGTAATCAGGAGTTAGCATTGCTGGAACGTGACACAGTCTGAATGTAATCAGGAGTTAGCATTGCTGGAACGTGACACAGTCTGAATGTAATCAGGAGTTAGCATTGCTGGAACGTGACACAGTCTGAATGTAATCAGGAGTTAGCATTGCTGGAGCGTGACACAGGGCTGAATGTAATCAGGAGTTAGCATTGCTGGAGCGTGACACAGGGCTGAATGTAATCAGGAGTTAGCATTGCTGGAACGTGACACAGTCTGAATGTAATCAGGAGTTAGCATTGCTGGAACGTGACACAGTCTGAATGTAATCAGGAGTTAGCATTGCTGGAACGTGACACAGTCTGAATGTAATCAGGAGTTAGCATTGCTGGAACGTGACACAGTCTGAATGTAATCAGGAGTTAGCATTGCTGGAACGTGACACAGTCTGAATGTAATCAGGAGTTAGCATTGCTGGAACGTGACACAGTCTGAATGTAATCAGGAGTTAGCATTGCTGGAGCGTGACACAGTCTGAATGTAATCAGGAGTTAGCATTGCTGGAACGTGACACAGTCTGAATGCAATCAGGAGTTAGCCTTGCTGGAAGGTGACACAGTCTGAATGTAATGTCTCACATACCATGAACTGAACAGGAGTGGCTCGCCTTTGTTTTGTCAACAAAGATTTATTATGTCAAACTGAAAAGGTGGCATTTCCATACATTTTCATTAAATATAGGGCAGAATGCCTTTGAGAGATTTACTGTATGACCAAGACTCACTTCATGTAGCTAGTTAAGCAATATACTGTATGTAGAGTAGAAAGTGGAGAATTTGTCAAATTGGACTTTATAAAATGGACGCATGATCATTCTTGAAAGATAGTGTCCTTTAAATCATTTCTCATGGCACAGTAACCCCCATTTCAAACTGATGCTCCAGTGGCATGCCAAACTGAATCACAAAATATTTACTAACAATGAAGTACGCCTTGACGCTCTTTCAATGCTAGCGTGCCTTCCTCTGCCACTCCGAGCGCCCCTGGTGCACCTTGGTTTCATACAGTGCTCCAGCAGTGAACTGTACTTAACTGTACTTAATGTTAATGTACGCAAATCATATGCTAAAGAGTATAATGAGTCCCACAATGCTACACTGATCACCTGTTACCACCAGAATCAATCATGGCAGCGCCCACAGAGGAGCAACCAGTTCTGAGTGGCCACCATCATGCTAAGAATAGCCACTATCTTTCTTTCTTTCTCTCTTGAAGAATCTTCCAAATAATGATTTGCCGTCTGGTATCACTTGAATCCATATCTAAATCGCTTGCTAGAACACAGAATGCTATGTGATAGAGTGGGTAAATGTTTTCATTGGTACAATTGCACAATATCGATACCAAGCGTAAACAAACACATACATTCACACTAACTCACTTCCTGGCTTTGTCATACTTAATGCATTGTGGGAGATTGCTTTGGAATAAGTGCAACACGCTTCAGTTCTCCAGTATGAAACCAATTGGTTCATGGAATATAATGAACTGCGGCTTTAACGCATACTTAATTTCAATTCAGTTCACTGCGCTGCAGGAGCATCAGATTAATATCTTTCAATATGTTCATTCCTGCTGGATGTCCTGACAAAACAAATATAGTCTTTTTTTTTTAATCAATATACTGTACAGATACTTCTTAGATGTGGAAACTCTGTCAGTGTTTTATTTCTTATCATCTGCCAGATGGTGGGCTATGAATACACAGTGGCATCCAAATAAAAAGCGTTGAAGGTCATGATGACAAACAGCAAGCCCAAGGTTTTATACAGGCCCGCTAAGCTACAGCCTCAAAAATAAAAAATAAAACAATCCTTGATCCTAAAGAACTGAATACAACAAGAGGCAGTTAATTTGAGGCCAATTCAAAGCCTCTTCTGTGTGGGGCCTACAGCAGGACAAAGGTAGCAGACCGCAGCTGCAGAAGAAGAGTTGTCAGATCCCACAATCTCTCTTTCACTCACTGTGAAAGGAAATCTATACCAATTATGTAAACACATTGGAGCTTTTATTTTATAACGCCTGCACTCCAAAGCTGAAAAACATCTTCTATCTCAAACAACAACAGTTGTTAAATGCAGTGTTTCTGTTTCATTAAGCTTCTGCTGTGAACGGAAGGCCTTCACGACTCTCTTGGAATGTGCTGCTAATGTTGCTGAATGAATAGAGAGAACTAACATCTGGGGTGATGACCAACTCCCCACACTCTGGCCCTAACCAGGAACCTCCACTGTCTGATTCACTCTGAAACCAACCATTATTGCAAATAAAGAGCTTGAGCACAAAATGGTTTTACTGTTTATTAAACTTAAGTCAAGTAAGTGTGATCATTATCTGTACTTGGCTGGAATGGCTATATGCAGGACAAGTACAACACAACACATCTCAAAAAACAATAACTGCTAAACTTGCATTGGACTCACACATTAATATTTAGGCAGCAACAGCACCAATTCAGACATTGCTCTTTTTTTTACCCCCCCCCCCCCTCCCCCATAAAAAACTTCTACCACATTGAATATTATATTATCCCTTACACCTATATTGTGGAGTTAAACAAATATACCCAATGTTATATCTAGCTGGCATTAAAAAAAACTATATCTGGGGTACCACTGCACTTATGGGACCCTGTGGCGGGGTACCCCCGCCCCTGTGCGTATTTTATGTTATATGTATGTATGTAGTGGTGTACAGAGTGTGGGTTATGTAGCACGGGTGATTTAAAATGTATATTTGAATTTTGGTACAATCACTTCACGTGCAGAGTAAAGTGTGTATTTGGATGTGGGCACAGGGATTGCACAAATTAGTTCACATGCAGACTGTACCAGGATTCAAGTGAATGATGAATTAGCAATTGAGTCCCGGTACAGCTGTAAATAAAAGCAGCATGAATGTCTCACTTGGGGGTTTGTGTGTTCAGAGGTGGAACGAGACACGGGAGGTAAAGAGAGAGAGAACTTGAAAATAATTGCTATGCGTGCTGGTTAGACCCCAGCACGATACTTGTTTGTTTTGTTCCTTGTCTGTTTCGGCCATCCTGCCGTTTCATTTGTGTTTAGTGTTCTGTTTCCATCAGCGCTATCATACCCTGCAGTACTCACTGTCTGTGTCCATTCTCTTCCAGGTCTGACGCCACCACCAAGCTATCTGCGACAGGGAATCATTTTCAAGAAATTTCTTTTTTGTTTCCATTTATTCCTGAAGCAGTTCTGCTTTCCCATTAGCACCCAGTAGAATATACTCTCAATTACAAGTACAGAGGCTGGTCACAGAGTTTCCAAAGGATTCCGTTTTATTTATTCGATTGCCGAGAGGTGTGTCTAGCAACCTTTTTTTTAGGAATGTTTTCTAAATGTAATGCCTGAAGTTGCCAAGCCCTACAGCAAAGAATCATGACAAATAATGCATGGAGAGTTTGCTATGTGTTTGCCTTGGCCAGAACATATCTTATTGGGGTTTTTTTTTTGTTTTTTTTTGGCTGTTTTAACTGTCAGATTAATATAACAGACTAAAAGTCCCTTATAAGTCTCTTATGCAGTTTGGCACAGAAAACTTGCCCTTCGTAAGACTACTCTAGTCTGCATTTTGTTCTGTTATCATCGACCCTGTATTTATTCTTGAACACCTTTCTTGAGTGTGCATTTTGTGTTACTGTCACCGATAGGTTACAAGGTGCTAAACAGTGCTCTTCATTGTCTTGAAGCCTGTTCGCTTAGTTCTTTATTACTCTGCATTCACCTGGGTTATTTTGGCATGGTGCAGGTTGGACATCTGTCTTTATTCATGTACAGGACTTGCATGCTGCCAATAAGCTGCTAGAATGGGATCACATTCAGGGACCAGTGCTTGCCTCATCGGACACATTATTCTCACATGTTCTCAAGGCCTCTGCAAGTATTGTTGCTGTCAAAATCCCTGGCTGTGCTGTGTGTACTGTGCCCAACATCCAAACTGTCAAGGACACAGTGCTTCTCATGTTGTGCTCTCAGCATCAACAGCAGTTTTAAATGTATTGTATACTGTGCCTTTCACAGACAAAGTCATCCAAAAGCACTATAAAAAAGAAACTTGGTAACACTTTACATTAAGTGTCTTTAATTACTGTGTACTTACTTAGTAGTTACATAGTAAATACATGTGTACTTACACATAATTACATTGTTATTATACATAGTTACAATGCACTTAATGTGTAACTCTTCTGCACGATACATGTAAGTACACAATTGTATCAGAAAAGGGTCAGGGTTAGGGTTAGGGGGGTTGGGGTTAGGTCAAGAGTTAGGTTTAGCGCTAGGGTTAGACTTATGTAAAGATTTAAAACCGTCCAGTGAAACAGAGTTCCTGATCGAGATGAGAAAGGAGTTCCACAGTCTCGGAGCACAAAGGCTGAAATCCCTGATGCTTATTCCTGGGGACAGAAAGCAAACAATGGCAGAAAAGCAAAGCCTTTGAGAGGGTCACAGCTGGTTTTTACATGTGATGCCTTAACTTCAAATTAAACAAAAATATTATATATACAAGTATATTAAAGCTCCATTAACTGATGTATGTAGATTGCATTGATAAGACTGATAACCACAAGATGCAAGCCTGATTGCATGCTGGTCATGGGGACACACATACTCCAATAGCCCTAGAACTAATTCTGCAGAATGCTACAACTAAGACTTGTGCTTCTCGGTGGGTTATTATTACAGCAGCAATGAACAGGGGTGGACAACAAACACATCAATACTAGAAATATGAGTGTGTAAACAAGTGGCATTCCAGGGTGCCTGGCTGTAACAAGTATAATGAGCTTCTCATTGCTTGGCAAACCTGAATCTGGTGTATACTGTAGATAGCATGAAACAAATCCTGTCATTGTCATTGATACTGAACCAGATAGGACAGTTGTCAAAGGATTTCCATTTCTGACCAGCATAATATTGGAAGCTGGAAATGGTGGAGGTGGGTGGAGGCTGGTGGTTTGAGCAGGATAAAAATGAAACTGGGGGTGTGGTTGTCTCAGTATCTTTTTAGAACCCCAGCTATCCTTCGTTTAAATTAAATGTCAGTGGGGGTAAGGTTCAGGTAACTGCTGTGATAATTATATGTTTTCGTGTTTTCATTTTTGAATAAAAAATGATTTGGTTCAGTATCAAATGTTGATCAATATCTGAAATATCTGATCTTAGGTTTAAATGATAAGCACTGATAACACACTCCACCTCCACAACATTTTTTTTAAACTAAACACAAAAATAATTTGACTTAATTACATCCTATTTCCATTATGATACATGTGACCTAAACTTACAAGCAAAAACAAGAACAAATGCTGCCAACCAGGATTTTAACCAGGATATCAATCTGTCAATACATTAATCATCAGCACCCATGAGCACCCTCTGAATACTTTACATACAAGTCAACCAACTAGGTACTCTGGGAATGCAATCAAACAAGTGGTTTTTCTGAGGTCCCAGTTTCACCAGGCAGAGCCAGAGCATTCCTCAGCCTGTGTGTTTAGCAGCAGTCGTTAATGATCGTTATTAAATGTCAAAAGTGCACATCAACCACAAAACTGCTACACCCTGCCTAAGCTACGCTTATTGTGTCATTCCAGTAGAGCAGCCAGGGCTGTAATCTTTGGGCCCAAAGTACCGTCACTCACCTTGAATCTATAGGACCGTATTTGTTTTGGTCTGACCTTTGAAACAACACGAAACTTGTTGTGCATCAAGTTTCGGTGGCTTTGCCACTTCATGTGATTCCTGTGATTCTTCAGTTTACTCTTTATATCTGAACAGCTGTAAACTGCCTGGCTGAGGGGGCGGATGCTGAGTACACACAAGATGGATGCCAATCGTATGTTACATACCTGTCTTATCCACACAGTTCTCCAGTAAGGGCTAATAATGTCTAATAGCAAATCGGAGACATAAGGGCTGGCTCCGTCTGTTTTACCCCGACTTGTATCCCGAATGTTGTTTCCATCTTCTAAAATCGCAGAAATCCCTAGGAGCACATTGGGCTCCATCGACATTAGTATAATCAAATATTCACTCCACCCACATCAGACCCTTTTCATTTCAGCACAGGGCCTGTTTGAATTAGGTTCCCATCTCCATTGGGACTCTTTGAAACAGACGGAACCACTTAGACTGAAAAAACTCAATCCGACCACATCAACTCTTTTGATTGTTGCACAGGGGTATGTTAATTAGGTACCAACTTCATTTGCATAACATTCCTCATACTGTCGGAATTGGGATTTTGCGACTGCTCTCATCCTTTCTGGCCATTTTTTATTTTTGCTCGGAACTCGAAAAACAGTCGGAAAGTTAAAACACCACCACAAAAGCCCTCTCTGACAGTCAGAAAAGCTTTGATATTCAGGGCCAAGAACTCCAGCTCCTTATTGCAGAATTCTTCTGATACGGCAGATCTTAACATATGATTTACACTGCAAACTTGCATGCTCGCCGCATTCTGCTCACCCTGATCAGGAACAAACAAATATGTTCCTCTAGAAGGTGACTGATTTATTGTGGTATTTTGGGCACTAGACACTAGATATTAGTGATGCCCCTAACCAATTAACTCGGTGACTTTGTTGGTTGTCAAGATCCTAGGATGATTATTTAAGGATTTAATTCGAAAAGGCAAATATGCACAATTAGAGAAATTGAGCCAAAACTAAATAAAATAATCCATGCCAGTGTTAATTGAATTGGAAATTAGAAACAAAATAAAATTCTAACCAAATAGAAGTATGAACCAACTTACTTGGAGGTAAGTCAATCACCAAGTGTTAGGGCTCTGAACCAATAGGATCTGCAGGCCTCCCATAAAATCAAATGTCAGTGGGGGAGAGCGCTCACCTAACTGCTGTGACATGTGTTCATGTTTTAATTTTTGAATGAAAGATTCTTTGGTTCAGTATCAAATCCTGTTACTAGTACTGAAGTGCACACTTCACTAGCCTTGAGGTAATCAGGAAGGAGGTAATGGAAGTAGACAGTTTAATTATACACATGGGAGGATAAAGGTTAATTAAAAAAGAATTAGCTGAACCAGAAAGTTTAGATTAGCTTAAAGGAAACCCCACGTAACTCTCCATACAGTCTCCCTTCTTCACTGTGTCGCGGTGCAGAGCAGTGACTAAATAGGTTATTGTGTTATCAGGCAGAATAAAAGGGTAAATGATTAAATATCACCCTTCAATCAGCCTTTCAATCTAGCCTGGAGCGAGTCCCTTTATTATCTACTTTCTTAAACATACTGGAGCCTCAGTAAAGCCATGTCTACAGCCTACAACATTTGAGCATCCACCCCCCATAACTTTCCTTGCTTGTTGCCAACTCTCAACTCTAGAAAGGTCTTGAGCAGTGGTCCTTGCTGAAAAGTATGGATGAATACATAAGTATCTTGTGTTTTTTTTTTATACCATGGTTTTTTTTTGTATGTTATTTATTTATTTCCATTCTGTGCGAAAGCATTTCTTTTACACAAGATTTTCAACGTGATCACAGAAGATCAGGAAAGGAATCTTTGTCTTGGTTAGATGATGGCTATTCGATCTGGTCCTGGAAACTGAGGCATTTATGATATGGTATAATGTTTAATTAAACCAAAATGGCACAAGCCTACGCCCTTCACAATTGAGACCTCCAGCGAGCCCGAAGAAGAGCACTGAACTGCCCCATTCAGCCCCACAAAGCACTGCTCTAAGCTGACCGTCTGAACCATTCATTTGAGTGCTGACAGGTAATAATGTTTTCTATCGACAGATAGCTGGCATTATTTGAATTATAAGGATGGAATGTGGTGATATTAGGCAGAGGGCGATATTAAGGTATATCAAATGATTTTGACTTGGCATTTACCCGGTTACAGCTGTATTTCATGAGGCCGCGAGGGTGCTTTTAACTTCTGAGGGTTAAAAAGCCCTCAGGATGTGACGACTTAAACAGGAAATGACATATAAAGTAAATTTAAGCAAGAATATTAGTTAACACAACTGTATGCCATCTATTTCACACCCATAACAAATTGCTTGCAATTTAACATACATTGTCTTCTTGACAATGGAAAGGGACACTCCTACTTTGTGAAGTCAAGTATACCCCCAAATCTTTTCACCAGGCATAATATAGTAATGACCCTGTTCAGACACATCAGAGCTGCCCTGGTGTGCCCATGGTAGCCATACACTCTATTGGCAGTATTATTGTTTCTATGGCAATGTTTGAACTGTTTGCTCTCTTGTCAGTACTGGAACAAAAAAAAAATCAGTGGGCTATATCTGAGGGGAAAAAACATGTATTCCTCTGTTCTTTAGTAGAGCCTATTTATTACAAAAAAAATACAAATAAGTACTTTTTCTTTGTTCTTCTCTGACTCTTTTTTTCTTTCAACTGGACAAAGAAGGTCCCCTGGCCCCTCTGAATATTCCAGCTCACCACTGATGTGGTTTTACACGCGGGCTCCTCTTTTTTTTATTTCTCCACTGTTTCTCCTGAGTTTCCGAGTTTGGAATTCATTATTAAACAGAGCCTTGGGGAATTGAGTTGTAGGAATGTCAAACTCATTCCCAGGCGCTTTCGCTCACAGTAAAAGGTGAAAAACAATCCCAGAGGGATCCACTGGGAACAGCACTCAGCCAGCCCCATATAACACCAAGGCCTCCGCACAGAACTGCAAACCATGGAAAACTGAGAGGCATGGCCTTCATCCGTTGAGTTTCCTTTATAACAAAACCCTGGTGCCGTCTTAATAACTGCTGCGTCCTTTATTAACATTTCTTCTGTTTCTAAAACCCCAAACATGACCAGGACAATGCTAGCTTGTTTACATGATTGATAATTCAGATTCGGTTCATTCAAGGTTAGGCCAAGTTATCTAACTGTATAAAGACTTTCTGTAATACCCTGGCCTCAATATTTCATGTAAATGTCAGATAGTGAAGTAACAAGTGAAGCGCTATATTTGCAAGTCAAATCACTTTTTAAAAATTTTATTTATGAAGGCAGTGTAATGTTAATGTGTCCTGATTTATCTACTCCTTATTTTAATATACAATACAACAATCTTAGTAATCATCATGATAGCAACAGCTGCGACTGGAGAGTAACTGAAATTCAACCGCCTTAATCCAGATTCAATTCATCATTTTGGACAGATTTACATATAAAATCTCACCTACCTGATAGGAAAATACCTAACAAAGCATTCTCTTACTTTGGTTCCTATCTATAAACCACTACATAGTATCCATTTTGATAATTCAACTTCCTTTAAAACATACATTTCTATATATATATATATATATATATATATATATATATATATATATATATATATATATATATATATATAATACATGGGTGAAGGCTATATTTGCATCCTGAGCCATTCTAACATTCTAAAAAAAAGGCATAATACCACAGTAGTGATGTCAAAAAGTGATAATTCCTCTAAAGGAAAAAATACTTGAATTTTGACCCATTCAACTCCTCGAGCCCATCACTTTCAATTCAAACACAAAATGTCTCGTTTTCAATCACAACACCCACAATACAGAAATGTTCATTAATGATCAACAAAATGAGAATATGTTAAAAAAAAAAGATGTAAAGCTAGTAGATTCGTATCTCAGAGAAACTGGAGAGGAAGAGGAAATTAAAACAAGGTAAAGTAAATCATACACATAAAGCTGAAGCACTAATGAATAACGACATAGAACATGTGTACAGCACTGAAACACTACGTTTAAAAAAACCCAACTGTACTGCTGAACTTCATCTTCTTTAATATTAGCATCACAAGGGTATTCATGTATTATAAAAAAATAATAGATGGGCCTCTTCAGTGAGTTAAAGGAAAACAATTCCATCTCGGGTTTCTGCGACCTTCACTCTCGTAATATATGACTAATTGACTAATTTCAATTTCAAGTCTTGTTTTGCTGTACGCTAGATATATCAATGCACTATCAATACCTAGTGTTTCTAGAAGATATTCCCCAGTGAATATGCACCTAAGCATTACTTTGACAGCATGCCTTTTTTTTGATTGAGACTCAGGTTGATTATTGTTGTGCCTTATTTGCTGGACTTCCAGTTAAAACAGCTAAGCTTCATCTGGTTCAGAATGCTGCTGGCAGAATGCTACTCGCACTAACTTTAGCATAACAGAGGCAGACATGTTAAAGGGACTAGGAGCTCTTAAAATAAACAAATCCCCTGGGCCGGATGAGATCCTCCCAATAGTACTCAAAGAAATGAAAGAAGTTATTTACAAACCACTAACCAAGATCATGCAACAGTCTCTTGAGACAGGGGTTGTACCGACAGACTGGAGAATTGCAAACATAATACCGATCCACAGCAAGGGAGACAAAACCGAACCAGGTAACTACAGACCAATAAGCCTGACTTCCATTATATGTAAACTTATGGAAACTATAATAAGATCCAAAATGGAAAATGATCTATATGGTAACAGTATCCTGGGAGACAGTCAGCATGGTTTTAGAAAAGGGAGATAGTGTCTAACTAACCGGCTTGATTTTTTTGAGGATGCGACATCGACAATGGATATTTGCTAAGCATATGACATAGTTTATTTAGATTTCCAGAAAGCTTTTGACAAAGTCCTGCATAAAAGATTAATTCTCAAACTGAACGCAGTAGGGATTCAAGGAAATGCATGCACATGGATTAGGGAGTGGTTAACATGTAGAAAACAGAAAGTACTGATTAGAGGAGAAACCTCAAAATGGAGCGAGGTAACCAGTGGTGTACCACAGGAATCAGTATTAGGTCCTCTGCTCTTCCTAATCTACATTAATGATTTAGATTCTGGTATAGTAAGCAAACTTGTTAAATTTGCAGGCGACACAAAAATAGGAGGAGTGGCAAACACTGTTGCAGCAGCAAAGGTAATTCAAAATGATCTAGACAGCATTCAGAACTGGGCAGACACATGGCAAATGACATTTAATAGACAAAAGTGTAAAGCACTGCATGCAGGCGTAATGTGCATTATAAATATCATATGGAAGATACTGAAATTGAAGAAGGAATCTATGAAAAAGACCTAGGAGTTTATGTTGACTCAGAAATGTCTTCATCTAGACAATGTGGGGAAGCTATAAAAAGACCAAGAAGATGCTCAGATATATTGTGAGAACTGTTGAATTTAAATCAAGGGAAATAATGTTAAAACTTTACAATGCATTAGTAAGACCTCACCTAGAATATTGTGTTCAGTTCTGGTCACCTCGTTACAAAAAGGATATTGCTGCTCTAGAAAGAGTGCAAAGAAGAGCAACCAGAATTATCCCGAGTTTAAAAAGCATGTCGTATGCAGACAGGCTAAAAGAATTGAATCTATTCAGTCTTGAACAAAGAAGACTACGCGGTGATCTGATTCAAGCATTCAAAATCCTAAAAGGTATAGACAATGTCGACCCAGGGGACTTTTTTGACCTGAAAAAAGAAACAATGACTAGGGGTCACAAATGGCGATTAGATAAAGGGGCATTCAGAACAGAAAATAGGAGGCACTTTTTTACACAGAGAATTGTGAGGATCTGGAGCCAACTCCCCAGTAATGTTGTTGAAGCTGACACCCTGGGATCCTTCAAGAAGTTGCTTGATGAGATTCTGGGATCAATAAGCTACTAACAACCAAACGAGCAAGAATGGCTGAATGGCCTCCTCTTGTTTGTAAACTTTCTTATGTTCTTATGTTCTTAACAATATGTTTAGAGGAAGAAAGGAGACAAATTTAAAGAAAAGGCCATTATGCCCAGTATTAAACATGGTGGAGGTTGTGTGATGGTATGGGCTTGTTTTTCTTCCTCAGGCACTGGCGACCTTTGTATTGTAGAAGGATCAATGAATATTCTAATTTGTTACCCAGTGCTAGAAGGCTTATTAGACGGAAGTTCGTATTCCAGCAGGATAATGACCCTAAGCATTCTGCAAAGTCTACAAAGGAATTTCTGAAAAAAAGGGAATATTACAGTTACGGATTGGCCATCTCAGTCCCCAGACTTGAATCCCATGTTTGAATTGAAGGATGCTGCTGCAAAAAGGAAACCAAAGTCGATTGCAGAACTCAAAGCTGTATGTGTTGAACAATGGTCAAAAATATCTCCGGAAAGATGCAAGGAACTGGTTTTAAAATACAAAAAAGACTGCCAGCTGTAAAGGAAGAAAAGGGTTGGCACACAGGTAAGGGTGCCCAAATACTTTTGTCAAAGTATGGAATTAGTATTTGCATATTATTTTTCATTATTATTTGTTTATTTAGCAGCTTACAAAAGTTCTGCAGTTGGGCAGGGTGTTGTCTGAGGCACCACTAGCTATTATTATTATTATTTGTTTATTTAGCAGACGCCTTTATCCAAGGCGACATACAGAGACTAGGGTGTGTGAACTATGCATCAGCTGCAGAATCACTTACAATTACGCTCATCCGAAAGACGGAGCACAAGGAGGTTAAGTGACTTGCTCAGGGTCACACAATGAGTCAGTGCCTGAGGAGGGATTTGAACCGGGGACCTCCTGGTTACAAGCCCTTTTCTTTAACCACTGGACCACACAGCCTCCTCATTGTATGCATGCTATGTAATAATTTTTTTTTATTATTATTATAAAGCTGAATCTCTATATCTCAATAGAACAATTAGACATTAGAAATCGCTTTCTTTGTGGTTTTTATCATTTTTTTTTAACTGCCCAAATACTTTTTTCTGCAACTGTACACACCGCTTTGTAGTTTTCCATATACCTAATGAAAAACACAAATTGAAAAATGTGACATTTCAAAATCTAACATGAAATACTGTACTACTATTATGGCTTCCGGTAGACTTTTGCAATATTGTTTTGTAGTTTCTTTGATTTCATGTTAAATAAAAGATAGCTGTGGACTCTTATGTTTATACAAAGCAAACTTCAACATAACTTCTATATTAAGAAGGCATGGAGACTTCTAAGCAAAACTACAATATAGGGTTAAGGCAACCCGCCAATGGAGCTCAATGAGATTTGCTCAAGTGTTTTCCTCTGTGGTGATACCCTGCTGTGAGGTTAGCTACTCATATCCTAAAACCAAAGACATCTGCCCAGTCGAATTAGTTAACAACCAAAGTGATTCAAAACACTGACATCAGACAAATCTGAACAGATAATTGTTTTGAAACAGTCATTCTTTTACCAAAATCTGTATTAATCAACTCCAGATAATGAAATGAAAATCAAAGTAATGTGGATAGTTACAATCCCATGACATGTACAGACATAGCTAACATAGTTTTACTCAGAGTTTCAAGAACCTCAGCATTACGAGGATCATTATACACCAGGGTGCGATTTCTGGCTGTATCATTTTTCTAACTATTTTTAAAAGATTCAGTGCTGGTCTATTGTTTTAGCAGGAATTATTGTGTTTCTCCAAGAGCTTTCAAGAACTCGAAGTCGAAAGAGCTGTTTGAGCATAGCAACCACAACCATGTCAATGTATTTGATGTGTTCTGTTGAGCTGACTCCCCTTAAAAATAGTCTGCATGGTTGCAAGTACTTAGAGAAAAACAATTATATGTGGTAGCTAGAAAACAGTCCACAAAGACGTTGAGAGCCAGCGAGGCAGTGTGCAGCATGAGATGAAGCAGAGATTTATTTGGGCATGAATACCATGTAGAAATTTTTTAGCAGAAAGACATTGTAAGTGCAAAATCTATTTTTCCTGCCGGGGATGAAAACGGAAAGTGCAGAGCCTAGGATAAAAAAAAAAGCAGAGCCAGGGAAATCCCCTCCCCCACCCCTATCATTCGGTGAAATTGCAAGCTGTTATGCACTATGTAAGACCATGAGTTTTAATTAAACAAAGCATGCAATTTGGACTGATACAGAAACTGACAAAAATAACTGTTGTTTTTTTTTCATCCAACTACTTAGGGTTGACACCAGCATCCTCTATTTTTAGGATTCAGATTTGTATCCTGTCCTTTGTTTCATTTGCCGTAAACCCCTCAATTAAACTATACAATGTCATATGATATGGTTTGATTTCACTATACCATTGAACGCAGTCTGCAGTTACTCCAGGGAGACACGGTGGTACATGACTAGAATACGGCAGATGCAGACGCAATGTATCCTTTCTTTATAGATGCGGATGCCTGGGGATTAACAAGACTGCAACACCACTGATGAGTGGCCTGGGACCTGTTTGAAGAGAAATGGAAACTTCCACATCCTCCTGGTCTGCCCTAAATCTCAAATCATTTCAGGCCATCTGGAATAATCTGATGTCTCTGACAAAGGTGATGCCAAACTCATTATTTTGGGGAGAACAGTGTATTTGTTATTAGATATTAGAGGATTATCATCCATTTTATGTCAGTGGACATAAAACTTGCAGGTTGTTTGACTAAAAAAATGGTCCTTAACCCCCAATAGTCTGACTGAGACCTCATTGCTTGTATCCAGCACAGACCACACATAGAACAAAGAATTGTAGTTTTTATTAAGGTACTATTTTCTCTCAACAGAAGAATACAAAACCTAAAATGCATCACAATAATACCCTACACATCTGTAGCATGGTAGATTATGGACCAGTTTAGCCAATTACTACTTGATAATCCTGAAGTCTCGGGTAATTTCTTTCATTATCACTAAAATCATCCATTAACTTCAATCACAAAATGACACAGTCTGTTGTTTTTTAATGTTATCTCAAAAAACGGAGATGAACGGTGGTCATATTAATGTGGTCAAAAATATATAAATGAATATGTAGTTTCTCGTGTTATCTTGTGCAGTTTGGGCGAGAGGACTACAGAGATGATTGGCTCTGGCTGCTCAGCCTGGTCTCTTAATAAACAATGTCTCCTGAATTGCTGTTGAAAGTAAAAATTATTTTTCATTTACCTTTAGTGCTGTGGTGTTCTATGCAGAGGGTGGCACCTGTACACAGAAAGCAAATGTACTTGAATTTTGATTGATTTGTAATACAAGAGTATAGCAATATAACTTAAGTAAAGGTCTAGCAATAGTACAATTATTGTATCATGAGCCTAAATATTGGTAACAAGGTAGAGCATTGTGTTGTCACCTACTGTACAGTTTAAACACATGTGCTTTACTATTGGGCTATCCAGTGCAGGGCTTGACAAGATAATCTGGATAATAAATCAATACCAAATTGCTGCCCACACTAGACATGTTGTAACTAAGTTATGTTGTGGCAGGATGGCTTGCAGTGGTGACGTCACAGACCAGAAACACAGACACACAGCAGCTGCGGGTTAAAACCGAGACGCGAAAGCGATCGGTTTCTTTATTAAATAATAATAAAAATAAAGGAGTTAAACAAAACCACACAAAAAACAAACAGGCACAAGGGCTAAACAAAACAGTAAACAAACACAAACGGGACGAAACGGACAAACAAGTATTGTGCTGAACCAATAGCAATTGTTATTTTTCGCTTCTCCTCTGTCTCTCCGTACCTCCTCTCTGCACACCCGACCCCGACTGAGTGACAACGTGCGTCTTTTATGCAGTTGTACCGAGACTCGATTGCTAATCAATCTTTCAATTAGAATCTCGGTACAACTGCACGTGGATTCTCGGTACAACTGCACATGGATTAATTACGTGTCCTTCCCCGTGCTCACATAGTATTACATTTTAAACAGCACGTGAAGTGATGTCCAACCCTCGTGGCTAAATACAAATATAGTTTTTATCACTGGTGCTACGCAGACCCATTTATATCCTGTGTACCAATGACTAGACACCAACATTTAACACACTACATGCAACATATAAACAAACAATACGCACAAGGCGGGGTCACACTGCCACAGATGTACTTTAGCTTTGAATGCTTTTCTCAACTCAACATTGTAGTTTACACAGTATGACCCCCCTCCCGAAACATTGCCACCTTCAACAGTATTATATCTAGGGCTTCTGATTTTTGGTCTTAACCAATAAAAATCAATTAAACACCCCCAATAAAATAAAAAAAATGAAATCAGTATATATCCAATAAACCCCAGAAAACACTGGAAATGGTTACTCAATTCATTTTGACATGACCTCTTTCCCTGTGGAAAAAATAAATAAATAAATCTACCAAAAAATATAAATAAACTTTTATCAGTCCCTCCTTCCTGACTTGTGTCTTGCATTGATTCATTCTGAATGTTTTAAACCCACTTCAACTACTAAGTGGCAGCAAATTCCTACATATCTATTGGAAGATTGTAACACGCTTGCAAGATTATAAAATGAGATGTTCATGCTCGCGATATGTTGCCACGGCACACTGTATTTACACGCAGGTGGAATTTAAAACAGAATTGCAAATTGTTGTGAAATGTAAAGAAAACCCCCACAAGAATGTTCCCGTGACCATAAGGATTTCATAGTGAAGACAATGTCGACCCAGGGGACTTTTTTGACCTGAAAAAAGAAACAATGACCAGGGGTCACAAATGGAGATTAGATAAAGGGGCATTCAGATCAGAAAATAGGAGGCACTTTTTTACACAGAGAATTGTGAGGGTCTGAAACCAACTCCCCACTAATGTTGTTGAAGCTGACACCCTGGGATCATTCAAGAAGCTGCTTGATGAAATTCTGGGATTAATAAGCTACTAACAACCAAACAAGCAAGATGGGCTGAATGGCCTCCTCTCGTTTGTAAACATTCTTATGTTCTTATGTTCTTATGTTCTTAAGATACAATTGAAGTGTGCAAGTACTGTCGAGTTTTGATTTTGACACATCATTACAACTAAGCAGTGCTGTGTCTGGTGAGTGTTTGGATGGGAGACGTCCATTGAATCCAAGGGTCTGCAGGATGTTGATATTGGTATCTCATCCCTGGACCAGAGCTCATAGCTCCCCCCCAGCAACGGGGGAGCTGAGCTTTTTCAGCTGCAGTCACAAACTCTGGCTAATGGAATTCATAAGTCTTCTATCCAACAATTCCTAATTGGGCCTGCTTCCCTGCAGTATTTTGAATCCAGCTGCTTTGACGTACTGAAGAAGTTGTACATGGCCTGCTCACTGGGAGTGCTTAGAGGAGGTTGTAGGTTTCAAAGACCCACAGTAAACCGCACAAGGGATTTAGTGAAATGCAATGCCACAAAACATCCTGGGGTACATTCATTTGTTGTAAATGTATCTGTTTAAATAATTATTTAAGGGTCAAAGGAAATAAAAACACATTTCATACTGTTTTTTCAGATTAATTTCTGTCCATAAAAATATGAAACTCAATAAGATCAATTGAATAGGCCTAATTTATTTATACAGAATTTGAAATGTAGTTTGTTTTTGCTATATTATGCCTTTTACATTTTTACAAGTGACAATATAGTATTTAATTATTTGCAGGGGTGAGGTTTTGGTGTTGGTGACTTAAAGTTATTCCAACTTAAAGGCTGACACTTTTCATCAGACCAACTAGAATGCAGATTTACACTGATTAACTGATAAGGATGTCATCTCCTGTGCAGACTTCCTTCCTAGCTCATACATCAGTCTGACCCAGGCAGACAGCACAAGGCAGGCTGTTGACCTGCCCATGACTCCTCTCAAAGGCTGCACTGCTGCGGTAATTAAGATATAGGATGGGGCCTTTGAAGCTGAACAGAGACAGAAGCGGCACTTGCCTTTGCCAAGTTAATTGTATCTTATATATATATATATATATATATATATATATATATATATATATATATATATATATATATATATATATATATATATATATATATGTCACAGACAAAAGTATTTGGGCAGTTAAAAAAATTAGAAAAACCACAAAGAAAGTGATTTCTAATTGTTCTATTGAAAGGATATAAGAGATTCAGCTTTATAATCAAACAACATATTATTAAAGAACATGCATACAATGAAAAATAACATGCAAAAACTATTTTTTCCAGCATTTTTTTTTTTAAATGGAAGTTGTTTCGTGAATACTATGTAGGCATGCTTGTGCCATCTTTAAAGACTTTCAGTCTTCAGAGTGTTGTTCAGCTTTATGAGATGTGATGAACATCTCACATTAAAGAATGGATGTAAAGTAGGAACAATTACCTTAAAGTTCAATACATATGGGGAAAAATACAATGTCACAATAGATTCATTTCTGCAAGTATACCTTCTGGTAGTTCCAATAAAGCTGAAACAACTTGCTTTTTTGGCTGTCACTTGTAGACAAAATTCCCATCTTATAACCCTTGGCTTATGTTTGACCTCAGACATGCTCATGTTAGGATGCTGGGAGCACACCTCAGGCATTAAAGAGTCAAGTTTCAGTTCAGAGCAGTCAAGGATGAAGACTGGAAGCTGGAAGTTCCTGGTTTGGAGCCCAGCTGAGCTTCTGATTTACTGTGATTGAGGCACAAATGAATTGACTTCAGTCCTGTCAGTCTGTAAGATAAGGTACAAACAGGTGCTGCCTGGAAATTAGATATTTACATCGAGGAGTCCAGAGAATAAGAAATGGACAGCTGTTTTACAGTGCTCTGTGTGTGTGTGAATCCAGCTGGTTGTGAAGGATTTTCAACTGGTCATACTGGTTCAAGAGATAATACTCATGGCAATTTTACAGTAGACAGGTTATCTTCAGTGTGAATCTGAAAAACACTTTGCATGTACAAAAACTGCAATGTAAGAATAAAATAATCATATATAGGTACAAAAACTGATATCCTAATAAAGATGGGATATACTGTACACAATACACTTGTCCCATTATTTTTAACAGATGCACACAGACATGTTTCAAAAGGCTATCCTGTCGGGTCGAGTTTGTCTGTGTGGATTTGTGCCTGTGTCTGTATCACCATTTTTACTGAAAATATAAAATTAAAATAAAAAATAGCCTGGCCATTTGTCTTCATTTACTTGAATTGAACTGAAGGTGACGTTCCTGGGCTGATATAATGAGGATAAATGATGTCTGAACGAATGCTTTGGTTACACAGGGGCTTTTCATTTGGAGTAGCCCTATAGCCCAGAGCGATACGTGCTCCTGCATCTGTATTGCTCATATTGCTGTCTGCAGGATAAGACAACCATGTAACATTTTTCAATATTTCTTTTGATTTCTTAAGTAATTAAATACCGTGAGCTACTATGTACATTGGTAAGCTGCCAGGCAATGTTTTTTACCTGAGGTTAACCAATAGCTGGCGCTGTTTGTGGAAGGATGATAACTAATCAATCTTAAATCTTATAATGACACACACAAGCCCTGCAGCAGAACTCGCTTTATAACCTGCTGGAATTAAACTGCATTAAATCAGAAAAAGCAGCATGTAACTGCAGTTTCAAATCCCTATCTAACAATACAGAGGTTTTTTTAAACTATATTCTGTTGGGGACTTGGTGACTTGGGTATCTGATTCACCTAATGACAGACGTGTCTCTTCTAGGACCATGGTCGAATTGGGTTATGTACAGTATTGTTGAATTATTTAAAATCTCACCTAAAAAACGGCACCCTTTTTAAATAAGGCCATCACCTGCTTCTTTGTTGTTTTGTGCTTTGCTGACAGCATGGTTGTTTTGAACCCATAGCATTTCTCTGTGACCTCATAGTGTTCGTTGTTCTAATAGACCCCATACGTTTTACAGGGCCACTGTTTGCTGTTTTCTTACTCCAGCATAAATATTTATAATGAGAACAAAGAATCCTGGCTATGGGCAATTTAAGATGTTTGTTTTCAAGAAAACTTTTTGGTTTGCAGGTGCAATTTGGCAGGATTCTTCAATATAAAAGGGGCCTCTTCTGTTATATGAATATGTCTTATCAGGGAAACCCAAACAGAACAGCTTACTTCAATAAAGAACAAGAAAATGTATTTGAAGAGAATGCCACACAAAATGTATTGCTGTCAACACCTTCACCATTTTGTATCTAGCAGGCACTCTAAGATATCTATAGAACAAACTGAAAGGAGGGGGTGAGGTAAAAGGGACAAGATCATTAGCATCTTGGTCAGGTCAGCATCAAAGGTCACAGCCACAAACTTTTTGGTTGAAGTTGACGTGAAAATAATTCAGGGGGTGAAAAGTTACAGCAAATGAAAAGAATGCAAAAAGAACTCGCTAGCCCAATCATCTCGGGACGTCGAGGAGGTGTTATACAGTATATATATATATATATATATATATATATATATATATATATATATATATATATATATATATATATATATATATATAATACTTTGAGAACCTGTTATGCTGACAGCCATAAAATACACACATATGCAGCTGGAAAGATGTGTGTGGTTGGCGTGTCGATTACCCTTTATAATAGCTGAACGTGTTCGCAGAGGGCTTTGAGGCCAGATTAAAGTAAAGACACATTATTGCTTCGATTTCAAAGGGAAATCTTTCAGCGCTGTGGGTCATTTAAAACATGTTCTATACCTTTATTAATATCAGGGCAATTTGAACACCCCTATTGACCTGCGACCTGCCCTTGAACCATTCGCTTCTGTGCTGAAGATATCCTCGTGAACTCTGGCTCATAATTGCTGTATGTCACCTTGTTTGCTATCTTTACTCCATGAACACCGGCTTTCTCATGTTAGCTCTTCACCCCAACAGTCATGCCTCATTTCTCCTCGACAGACTCCAGATATGTTGAAACTTCCTCTGCTCAACTCATTAGTCAGAATGCTGCAGACTTCCATCGTGCTGCTTGTACTGTGGCTGCTGTGCGGGGCGTTTCCGGGTGGGACTGTGTCTGATCTAAACAGAGCTGCTGCTGGCTTGACAGGAGTCTACATCGACATTTCTGGACAAAATATTAGTTATTCACTTAGAAAGAAATGTCTTAAAAATAAAGGTTGAAATGTTCAACTACAAAAGGAGAACAGTGTCTGTTGCATGTTTTCACAAAACAATGTACATGCATGGCTCCATCTTTGTGGGCAGACGTACTTACAAGAATGCAGTCGGGGATTTTATGCTGTGTTTCTGCCACTGGAACCAGGTTCAAAATGTTAAAAGACCAAACTGTCTCCACCTCTCTGTACTACATTAATACTACCACATTAATCCATTACATGTAGGGAAAACATGCCTCAGTTTTGGAACGACAGTGTTTGCCTCAGTTGTGGAACTATATATTTTTAAACTGACACTAAGTGAATATAAGTATACAACACAGCAGGGATGTATTTGAACTGCCTCCCCAAAGGAATGCGCAACGCTTCTAAATGGCAGCTGTCCTGTTTGGTTCACTATCACTCTCCAGGTACCAGTCCAGGCAGACGGGATCATGTGCTGTGCACATGTTCATAATATCATGCCCGGTTAGCTGTGAGGAGTCGGTACCATCTGTGATGCTTAAAGCACTGTCTGGGAGATTTCCACAATTAAAGACAGAGCCAGAAATTGTAAAATCCTACATTGTCCTAACTTGCTCTTTATTTGTTTACAATTTTATTCACCGGTAAAGACCAAACAAACCATGGAGCTTGCAAAATAAGACACAGACTAGCTACAAGGTCCTTAGCTCTCACACAAAGGAAACTACATTTCCCTAGGCACACTTTTTAGGCTGACAGCAGACAGGTGGAGATGGTATTTGAAGTAGTTAGACTGTATGTTTTCCAACCAGAGGGTGTGGAGCTGGTGGAGACTTTAAAAGGGCCTGAGAGATTCTGGAGCTTTTCAAAGGAAGGGAAGACTGGTCCCATGGCATCAGGAACGTGTGGGGGATCTGCAATCGTCTTATTGAATACAGATCTGAAGTATACAACGATATTCCAGTAACACTTTACATGAAGTGTCTCGAATGACGGTGTATTTCCATAGTAGTTACATAGTAAATACATGTGCACTTACTCGTAATTGTAATGTTATTATGCATAGTCAATGCCAGGGGTTCTGTTGCTCCAGTATTGAATTATTACCATATGTAGGTTTGTACAGTTGGAAGGTGATATTAATATATGACTTGAATGTAATGAGGATAGGAAGGCTGCTCAGTGCAGGAAGATATGGTCTCCTGTAAAGCTCAAAGCAAGCTCCAAGCCAGGTTAATGGAGATTTAGAGAACAAATATAAAAATGCAATATTGGACCAACAGAACCCAGAACCACTCGAAATGGGGAAAAATACATTGAAATTACGTTTCAATTACGTTTACGCTGCGTTCTGATTGGTCAATCACACTTTTTTTTTTAACAACACACTACCTGGAGCCTCAAAATAAATACGCCATACTTTAAACAAACCAAAGATAAATGAAAGAAAGAAAGAAAGAAAGAAAGAAGGAAAGAAAGAAAGAAAGAAAAGGGCTGAGATTCATCCCTGTAGCTGCTCTCCTTTAAAATAAAAACACCCTACATTAAACAAACAAACCAAAGATAAATGAAAGAAAGAAAGAAAGAAAGAAAGAAAGAAAGAAAGAAAGAAAAAGGGCTGAGATTCATCGCTGTAGCTGCTCTCCTTTAAAATAAAAACACCCTACATTAAACAAACAAACCAAAGATAAATGAAAGAAAGAAAGAAAGAAAGAAAGAAAGAAAGAAAGAAAGAAAAGGGCTGAGATTCATCCCTGTAGCTGCTCTCCATTAAAAACCCCTTTATTCAATACCTGCTCTATCAGCTGCTTTTTCATTAGAATTTTTTTTTTTGTATTGATTTTATTTCATCAGGAGTCCCCTTGCAAATTACATGCAAACCTCAACAGTTTTTTTGTTACTTGTTTTTGGCTGATTTAGCAGAATTTGCATTTATTTAATGGAATAGGCTTTATTTAGCTCTCAGGATTGTCGTTTTCATTATTTATATATTTAGATTTATTGCACTAATGCTCCACTCAAAGTTTTAATGATCTCTCCCAAGAAATCTGAATTCAAAAACCCTTAGGTTTGCATACATTTAGATGCACAGTCAGGTGGGGAAATGAAACAGTCACAGTTAAAACCAATATTACAGCCAGGCTTCCTAGCCAAGTTTTAGGTTCCAGATTACAGAAGAGAGCCGGAACAAAGCATCAGGCATCAAATGATTCATTTCCACGAAGGGCACCTTGACATCAATATTTACAAACCTTCCTTTGGGCATTCGTCCTTTAAGACAGCTTCATATGTTTCTTATAATCTAAATCAGTGCTAATTTAATACTGGAAGTATAGCTGTCAGGCATTTGTGTCTCAGTAATAGAACAGTAAGAACAAAAGACCCACAGCTGTCTGCAAGCGCTAATCAGCCCACAGCTGCTGAAGCTGTGAGAGACCCAAGATTAACAGTGTAGCAACACAACGTGGAGGTGTGAACAGAGAACAGAGAAACACAACACTAACAGTCATCCGAAATATGCTCTGACTCGCATGACAAAGTCTTTGCTTTTACTTATATAAGCTGGACCAAAGTCAACTTTTTATTATTATTATTATTATTTGTTTATTTAGCAGACGACTTTATCCAAGGCGACTTACAGAGACTAGGGTGTGTGAACTATGCATCAGCTGCAGAGTCACTTACAACTACGTCTCACCCAAAATACGGAGCACAAGGAGGTTAAGTGACTTGCTCAGGGTCACACAATGAGTCAGTGGCTGAGGTGGGATATAAACCAGGGCCTCCTGATTACAAGCCCTTTTCTTTAACCACTGGACCACTTATCTAGTTATAGCGAGTCTTATCAGATACAGCTCCTGCTTACACTTGACTGTGCCCTAGCCCCTCGAATGAGTGTGTTCCCTGAGACGCCATATCTCCATGACGACCACACTATACAGCGGATGCAGTTAATATGAGATATGAAATGTGCATAGCGGATTTTTATTGTCCATTTCACAGTTAAACAGGATCATTATTGGGCCACTAACTAGTGTGAGGTGATCCATAATGAGTGTCTAAATATAACAGAAGAATTGAATCGCGCTAATGTGATAGGGGTATGAATGAAGCCAGATCCTGAATCCTGAACATGTGTTTGTGGCATATGGCTTGAACCCTCATCATCGGCAGGTTGTGGCTTGGGCTATATTATCATGCATGTTGTCATAGATTTTCCAGTGACCAATAATGTACTCAAAATGTTTACTTTTCACTTTACTTTTCTATTGTGGCCAAACACAGGTAAAAATACAGCACATGAGGGCTAACTATAGTCACAGTTTTTATTTATTCAGCCTTATAATTACTATTTAACTTAATGAAAGTTAAAATCAACAGAGGGTTCTGTTAGATGTGAAAACGATTTTAAATACACATTTTCTGTTTCAATACATAATATAGTAGGCTACAAGTTCAGGCATTTAAATTATTAATATTCAATATTCTACAATATTAAAAAAAAAATACATATGTTAACATGCAGGACAATCTATGTTGATATAGTGGTGCATTGTTCTTTCTTGTCAAAACATACTGAATTTCATACACAGGGGGACTGATTTCCAGCGCTATCTGGTGTAAATGAGATTGCTTCATTTCAGCTCAGTATTAGTGGTGCAGAGTTACCAGATTGCTGAGTCTGATTTGAATACAACAGCTCTGAAGCAATCAATTCTCGGTGAGTGTAAATGAAGCAGCAGAATCGAAAGATGAACGGTACAGCCGTTTTGAGAAAAGGAAATTAATGATTATGCTGCCGGTAACACAACCACATTGTAATACATCTCAAGTCTGCATATCCAGGAGAAAATGAATGGCTCTAAGCAAAGCACAAACAAACAAGTCTCTCAAACTCATTAAACAGATCGATTTGCTGCAGCAGGGGCTGTGTTGACAGCAAACAAGCAATCACATCCACACAGAGATAAACACTTCTACTGCTGCAACACCACCACCAGCCCGGTGATTCCTTTGAATGATCCTGCTGGGAAAGTGATGTTGGAAGAACAATAAACTAAATAAGGGACTTGGGCTAGGTTTATTCCACATTGCCATCTGCACCTTGAAACCGGGCTGTTATTATTATTTTATTATTATTATTATTTATTTTTTAGCAGACGCCCTTATCCAGGGCGACTTACAATTGTAAGCAAATACATTTCAAGTGTTACAGTACACGGTAATACAATAACGAGCTGAGCTGGGTGAAGGATAAGGCAGAAGAAGCAGCAAGGAGAGTTAGTAGGACAGAAGGTGGTCACTGACTGAGGGCGACGATGCCGACACATCCCAGGGGCAGAGGACCCAGCAACCGAAACGGGATAGAAAAGATGGTCGCTGACTGAGGGCGATGATGCCGACACATCTCAGGGCGAGGACCCAGCAACCGAAGACAGGATAGAAAAGGGGTCGCTGACTGAGGGCGACGATGCCGACACATCCCAGGGGCAACGGACCCAGCAACCGAAAACACATATGAGGGTTATGACTCGGAGCCGCCCCTCGAGAGGAGATGAGAGAGGTACCCAGCATCTGAGACTTCTGTAAGGGGCTCGTAAAACCCCTGATTGGCTGAGACGCCACGCTGCCTGGGACCTGAAAATAAGGACAAAGCATAGAGGTTAGTATAGGACTCAGAACGAGTGACCACGTCCTGAAAGAGAGGCAGAATAGAACAGAGCCTCGAGTGAGGTAAGATAAGCGCAGGAGCTGCGACAGGACAGAGTTTGGCCGGGGTCCGCTCTGACTCACATGGTGAGAACCCCCTGAAGGTAAGGGAGGCGGATGCCTAGCCCTGAGGTCGGGAAGTGAGACTCACTTGCCCCCCAAAAGGATGGACCCCCGGCACCTCACGAAAACTCCCACACCGTGAGACAAACAAAAGACTGCACATGCCAACGCATAACATAAACAAAAGACCAGAAGGACAAACAGGACAAACAGAGGGAGATTAGTAATTGTTAGTAGGATGTGACTATGTGTATACCTGCCGCTCAGTGGAGAGGAAAAAACCCCTTGAGGCCGATTAGGGGAAAACCTCTGGTGGCCCCGGCAGACAGGAAGCCCCCACTCCAGGCATACTAGCGATTTTTAAAAGTGGTCAGCAACTATATGAGAGGAGGATGGATGAATGAAAGAATCCACTGCAGAAGAGGGCCATCTCCCTACATTCATGATCTGGCTGTGATTGATGTTGGCCCTCGCAGCAGAGGGGCTGTGCCTACAGAATGATTGGGGGCGGGGGAGGCCCGCTCTGGAGGCGAGGTAGGTTGGGATCCAGTGACGAGTGATCCTAGGAGTGAGAGAAATCAATGAGGGGGTAGAGTAGAGGAGGGGGCTTGCTCTGGAGGGTGGAAAGGTGGGTTGAGAACCAGTGATGAGTGATGATAGGAGCGAGAGGAATCAATGAACTGAGGGTCCTGGGGGAGGTAGAGTAGAGGAGGGGGTTCTTGCTGGGGAGATACCTTGATGTTGAAAGAAGAGGCAGATAGGGGACTCTACTTGACAGCTGAATAAACTAACCACGTTGAAATTGATCCCTCTTGGAGGTACGACCGAATGGTGAAGTAAATTAGAAGCAGAAGAAACTGCGAAGTTCTGAAGAGACCGAAGAAGGCCGAGATGCAGATGAGATACCTTGACGTTGAAAATAAGGGGCAGATAGGGGAATCTGCTTGACAGCTGAATTAACTGACCGCGCTGAAATGGATCCGTCTGGAGGTACACAACTGAATGATGGAGTAAATTAGAAGTAGAAGAAACTGTGGATTCTGAGCTCCTAAGGAGGCCGAAGAGGGCTCAGATGCAGATGATCTCCATAGGTAGATCCTTGTATGGGGAGAAGTGGCGTTTCGAAGAGTAGAATGAGCAAACTGAGAATGTTCATTGATGCGGACAGCGGGAAGGTGAGGCAGAAGGGAAGGCTCTTAAGAATCAGCTGTTAGGCAGATGGTCTCCATGAGGAGATCTTCGTAGGGGACAAGCAAACTTTCCAAGAGTAGAGATGAGTGAATGGAGAATGTCTGCTGATATGGGCAGGCGGGAAGGTGCAGCAGGGGGAACTTTTGAAGATTCCGCGAAGAGTCAGACAAACTACTGGTATGGAGAGAATGGTGGGAAGAGAGAAAATCCCTAGCGTGGACGATGAAAGCCATGATCTGGTTTGATTGAAGGAATAGGATGAATCCGATTCTGGCACAGAACGTTTAAAACACTGACCAAGCTGTAGAATATGAAGCTTTCGAAGGAGGGAGAGGGCTGCAGATATGAAATGCTGAGCAGATTGAAGGAGGTTACTGAGAGTAGGATTCAGTCAAATAGCAGCTGGTGAAGCTGGGGAGTCTGGGGGCACGCAGCAGACGGGACCAGCTGACGGAACTTGGATACTAAAAGTGGAGGCAGAAGGGGAGCTGGAACTGACAGTTGAGGTAGCAGCTGGAACTGAACGAACATGTGTAAATCGACTGCTGGGGAAGTTCAGCACGCTTTGTGCTCCATTTTCTGGAATGGAGGGCAGAGATGAGATGTTGACTATCCTATGTCAGTTAATACGGGATCGATCTGCGGTCTGCTACTACCATGTCTGCTTGAAATGGAAAAGGTGAACTCACATTCAGAGACTGGGTTTCACAACTCCAGTTATTCTCCTAGTAGTGGAACTCCTTAACTCATAAACAAGACAGATTTCCAGTCTCACACCGCCTCTCACCATGTATTAATGCTGTAATATTTGAGAGGATGTGTGGACATATGAATAGATTGCTGAGAAAGTCAAGCACCTCGTATTTTTTTTTTTTGATTAGAGGAGATTAGCATTAGCCTTGACTGCGGAATGCTTCCACGATCTGCGTATTGGAGGAAAGCAGAAGCGTTGGAAGATCTGGAGTAGTGCAGGTACAGATTTAGACTGTAAACTAAAGCAACTTTGCATGCTATAATAGTGAGTAGATCTGAAGAGGGAGCAGAGATCTGCTGTAGTGAGGAGCAATTAACAGAAGAGGACGGGATCTGCTGAACAGTGCAGAGATCTGCTGAAGCAGTGATCTGTAATAGTGAACGGTGGACAGCCATCGGTAGAGTGTGGTGGTCTGCTGCAGAGAGCAGAGATCTGCTGAATGCGGTGGATATTGGTCTTAGAGTATGAAGGTGATTTAGATGAAGCCAGAGATGGGGCAGAGATGAAGAATGCATAGATCTGAGGCCGCTGTAGAACCCGAGAGGATGAAGAAGGCGTTGCTCTGAGGCTGCTGCAAAACCTATTGGTCGGGAGCAGTCTATGAGTGTATTGTCTACTGCAGGATAGGAGGGCACTTGACTGAAATGTTGATAGTTGTAGGACATGATTTCCGTGATCTGACTAGCAGCTCACGTTGATGAAATGATAACTTTGAAGGCTGAATAAAGTGCCTTGGTGAAATTTGTCGGTTTGGAGGAGAGGAGCCAGATGAGGAAGCACGAATCCGGGAACTGGAAGAGGTCGCTGGAATGGATGCCTGATGCAGGGAAGCTGAAAGTTAATGTGACTGTAGATTCTGAGCATCTCAGAAAGCGGATAAGTGCGTGGCTTCATGACCAGGTCCTCAAAGGGGCAGGTAGAGTTGAAATTGAAGCATGTCAGTTTATATAGGTAGACAAAAAGGTCGAGGCAGGAGGGGAACTCCCGAGAATCCATCAGAGTGAGAACAAGCTCTGCAGAAAGCACCTGTAGCTCCTCTGTTTTTTCCCCTGGGACATATCGCCCTTCCTTAAATGCGCTTTACTTGCTCTTATCTGCCCCGTATTTTACTGCATTTAATCCTGTACTTCAGAGTACTATAATCTGTCAAGTGTTTAATGTATTTGCTTACGACTGTAAGTCACCCTGGATAAAGGCGTCTGCCAAGAAATAAACAATAGCAAACCGGCTTAAAACAAAAAAACAAAACAAAACAGCACTTGTGGTATTATACTGCCATCCAGCGGTTATGAATGGAATTAACCATTGACTTGAGTTAAGCATGGTAGAATATGAGGTTATTACGATTAAGAAACCTTGTCTATGTAGAACAACGTTTGCTTATTCCCTTAGATTTAAATAATAAATGTTCTAGACATGTTAGGACAGTTAGTCATGTATATAAATAAGTTAACGCAGTACTTAGCTGTCATGATTCGGCGCGTTGAATTCGTCTCCGCCAGTTGTGAAAGCGCAGCAACAGGAAGCCAGAAGACTGCAGTACTGAGGCACAGAGCTCGCAGAGCCTGATGAAGCTGCCTGGTCACCATGGCAACAAACCACTCCCCGCAGTCAGTCAATGAGGGCGTTGCCGTGGTAACCATGGTCTGTAAGGCGCCGGTGGAAAAGTTGCAGTGCAGCACTATCGTTGGAGCATGTTGTGACCAGTCAAACCACGAGCCGCCACTGGTTGAAATGGAGTTTATAATGGGCAGGATACGTCTTTTAAAAGGTTGAACGTAGCTGATGGAGGTTCAGGGCAGGATCTTCTGATGGAACGAACGGTAATTGTGCTGGCTCTGTGGGAGCGGGGAGGGCGTCTGATTGCAGGCGAGGAGTAAAGAGAGATTCCGCAGACAAAGCTTCGTGGTGGATTAAAATAGAGCTAAAGTAAGGCAATCGCAGACAACCGGAATGTCGATGTCTTGTCGAAGGAGCTTGAAAGTAGCAGAGGAGCAGTCTTTCTGATAAAGTTGCAGACAGGTTGAGTAATGAAGCTGCGCTTTGAACGGCGCTGTTGCTGAGGCAGAGACTGGATGGAACAGGAAAGACAAACGCTGGAGCTCTTGAAGCCGAAAAGAGAAGCTGACTGAAAAGAAGGATCACCTGAGCAGGTAGGAAAATGATTGATAATATCTTGGCAGCGCTGTGCAGAGAAATGACCTGCAGTGAGCGAGGCAACGAAGTTTAGATATTTAGCGGTGGAGCACGAAACGACGGCGTCTGAGCGTTTGCTACAAAAAACGAAACACTCGACAGAATAGTTGCAGGTGATCAAGGCTTAAATAGAAAAATAGATGCTAATTAGCAGGAAATTAGAAGATTAGATGATTAGGAGCCACCCAGCTCCACGCCCCCTGAACCACGCAAGCTAACATGTAAATGCACAGTAATTAGAGACACGTAATGTAATGCGCTACCGAAATGGTCATGATCAACAGATTGCAGTGAATTTCCAAGGCATCCTAATATGCTGCCAGTTGCAGGGCTGTGTTAAAAGGGTTCCAGGTAAGTCTATATTAACATCTGCTTATAGTTTAAAGGACACCATTATTGTGCAACAATATTCACGCCTTTCCAAGTTTCTCCTACATAGTACGAATCATTTACCGGATAGAACTGAGACCGAAAAAAAAGAATCTAGCTAACCTTTTTTTAACCATAGAATTCAAGAATTACATTTTAGCTACCTCCCCTCTGTCGCTCTAAACCAATTACATTCTTGGAAAAAGCTCTAACCCATCAGATGCCAGAATAAGACCCTGCTGTAATTGGTTACTGAGAGGGAAATGCATGTTTAAATTAAAACTGGGAACAGTGAAAGTTGTTGGGAGATTTTTCTTCTTTGGAGTGAGAGTGTGAGATCAATGATGAATGCATTACTCTCCTGCTGAATACGGGAGACTGAATTAGTCAGCCAGCAATACAACGTTTATATTATTATTATTATTATTATTATTATTATTATTATTATTATTATTATTATTATTATTATTATTTATTTCTTAGCAGACACCTTTATCCAGGGCGACTTACAATTGTTACAAGATATCATATTATTTCACATTATACAGATATCACATTATTTTTTACATACAATTACCCATTTATACAGTTGGGTTTTTACTGGAGCAATCTATGTAAAGTACCTTGCTCAAGGGTACGGCAGCAGTGTCCCCCACCTGGGGGATTGAACCCACGACCCTCTGGTCAAGAGTCCAGAGTCTTAATTGTAATTCTCCCTCCATTACGACTCAGTAAAGTGTATATTATAAGTCTGCTGACAATGATTAAGGGGCTTTGAAAGAAGTTGTGGTTTTAAGTACTTTGCTTAGGGATTCAGTCACGCAATAAAAAGTGCCTCCTCATGATGAATGTTAGGGTAAGAATGTAATATGAATAATTTCGAAATGTATTTACCGATAGAGCATACAAGCTCATGCATAATTCTAATCATTAATACACACTTTATAAAAGTTTGGTCAAGCAGTTTTTTTTACAGTGTCTCACAATTCTAATACATTTTTAACTAAAAATATCATTGCTTATTGGTCTGCGTGCTACGTCCCTCTATTTGTTGGGGAATGGTCATTGTTTTTTTAAATAGCATATTGGGTCTTTATGGCAGGGTGGAATCCCTGCACATGTAAATCATGTGCTTTTGTTTAGTTTAAAACCAGTTTAAATAGTTTGAATTGCAGTTTGGCAGGGATGGGGTTAATTCCCCCTCTTCGAGATTCACGTGTGGAATGTGGCTGGGTCGTGATTGGCTAATTGATGGTCAATCATGCCCCAGCCACATGGTATATAAAGGGAGCTGAATCCTTTGTTTGTCTCCTTCCTGCGATCCTTATTTTCAAAGATTTATTTTAAGAGAGTTTGCTTTTATATTCATGAAAGTGCTTGAACTGGTGTTAAAGAAGCCAGCAGCAGAGTAGATGAGTTTATGGTTGAGTATTATCGTGACTATTGCACTTCTGTGTTTGAGTTCCCATATTTTTATAGACTATTTTTTACATTAACAAATGAGTACCTGAGTATAGCTGCAAATAATTGTTATTTTTTTAAAAGTAAAGAAGATAGTTCTTTTTTGTCTTCCATTCTGGACTATCTTTCTCAGTTTAATACTTATTATTATTCAATAAAGCATACTTGTTTCTGCTTGTATTAAGCAGTGGATCCATTGGTCCTGATAGGGCATCCTCTTCAGTCGTCAACACCCAATATATTAAGGAGTTAATTTCCTGTTACAAAACGGCAGTGCTAAAAATGGTACTTAATCCAGCAGAAAATGTCAGCAACAGAAAATGTCAAATTCAGCTCCTGTAATCGGATCTAGTGTGATCAAAACACCAGAGTACTGTAGGTACAAAAGGCATGACGTATTTACTATGTGTGAACGTGGCACTTCAGTATGAAGTGTTACCATGGGCTTTTGATAAAGCAGATGAAAGAAGGATCAGACGCCTCATTAATTCATGCTGAGGGAAAACACTGGTTGTTATGAAGGTTACAAACTGAGGGCAGCAGAGCAGTAGAGGATGTGACCACCCCAGCATGAGTAAGCTGTTCTCAGCCAGAAAGGCAGTTTCATTGTGTGTTTGTTTGTTTGTTTGTTTGTTTGTTTGTTTGTTTGTTTGTTTTTTAGACAATTTAATTAAAAGTATGTTTTTGAGCAGTTTTAATGTGAAAGCTTCACTCTACACAAACATCCCTGTTTGCCCTTTATTGTTTAACAATAAGGTCCATTGTTGTTGGTTTATATCTGGAGCACTGTATTCTAATAAAAAAATTAACATACATATCCAAAGCCCTGTATTGTATTGGCTCATTTTGTACTGTATGGAGTGAGAAGCTGCTGTCAATGCATTCATTTTACTTCCCAGCAATCTCCCACACCTCAGCATTTACTTTAGCAGGTTATTGAATATCTTTCTGTTTTTTTCATTGTTATTCTGAACACAGAGAGCACTGGCTGACAAAGAAACAAAGCGCTGTGTTTTTGGTAAACAGTCGTCAGATACTGACAGCCCATTGTGTTGCTCAGTCACCTCCTGTCCTAAACAGCAGCACCTGACTGTGAATTCTGCACTGTTTATGCTACTTATTGACCCTGGTATTCCCACAGCAGTAGGTAGACTTTGTCTTTCCCACAGGAAGTTCTCCAGCAAAGAAACTGGTAAAAAGAAAGTTTACGGGGCTCCCAAGTGGCACATCTGGTAAAGGCACTCCGAGTGCAGGATGCGCCCTATAGCCTGGAGGTCGCCGGTTCGAGTCCAGGCTATTCTATTGCCGACCGTAGACCGGAGATCACAGGGGGAGGCGCACAATTGGCCGAGTGCCGCCTGGCGGGGGGAGGGTATATGTCGGCCAGGGTGTCCTCGGCTCACCGCGCACCAGCGACCTCTGTAGTCTGGCCGGGTGCCTGCAAGCTTGCCTGTAAGCTGCCCAGAGCTGCATTGTCCTCTGACGCTGTAGCTCTGAGGTGGCTGCAGAGTGAGTCTGCAGTGTGAAAAAAAGCGGTCGGCTGACAGCACACACTTCGGAGGACAGCGTGTGTTCGTCTTCGCCACACCCGAGTCAGCGCTGGGATGGTAGCAGTGAGCTGAGCCTAAAAATAATTGGATATGCCAAATTGGGAGAAAATACTAAAATAATTGGCGATTACTTAATTAAAAAAAAAAAAAAAGTTTACATTTTTGGCCTAACAGTCCCCCTTGGAAAGGTGAGCTGCAAGGAATAACCATGTGCTGGGTATTTTGTTTATTTTAGGTTCAAGGTGAATATTAGAAATGCTAGTAAGAAGAAAACGTTTTGATTTATATACCATATGCATGTAATATAAATAGGAGAACACAAGTGGAGAGTATAATCTCCACTTCAGTAACATAATACTAGTAGCTTTATATTTTTTATTTGTTTATTCAGCAGACGCTTTTATCCAAGGCAACTTACAGAGACTAGATTTATACAAATAGAAATTCATACTCCTGCATGGCCTGTGCTTTTTTTAGGCCCTCAGGTTGTAGCTAATCAGAAATAAAACATGTGTGTAATACAATATATGTTTTTAGTGGCCAAATATATGCCCATGTTAGCTTCAAACTGAAAAAGGATTTCAATCATTTGTAAACTCAAGAACCCACAATGCACATTGATTACCTTTCTGTCCTGCATATAGTGAGGTCGTCATGGAGATAAAACCTCTGAGGCCACGTACTTTAGTTCAGGGGTTATGCATGCGCATGCAGGTTTAGAGCCGGCTTAGTGTGCTACAAGTGTACATGGAATCTTTTAATCCAATCCAACCACAGCCAGCTCAGTCGAAGTTTTAAGTGCAAACGCACTGTGAGGTGGGGTGGTGAGAATCACTGACTATCTGAGGAAATGCATCATTGCATGTGGAGAAGACTCATCTAAGGGTTAAAAATCTGGAGCTCATTGATTCTGACAAATCTTGGCTCCTTTCACAAGAGAGACGTGCCCGACTGACACACACGCACACACACAGACACACACACACACACACACACACACACAGACACACACACGCACACAGACACACACGCACACACACACACACACACACACACACACACACACACACACACACACACATACAGACACACAGACAGACATGCACACATACACACACACACATACAGACCCACACACAGACACACACACAGACATACACACACACACGCACGTGTATATATTATAATGTATTTCTACAATAGGTTTTTAAACTTTGATTTTTATACTTTCTCTTGGGTTAAACAGTGCTTTGAAAGATAAAAAATAACCTTTTAAACAGCAAGCTTGAATTAATTAATTAATAAAAAAAACATTCCATAACAAAATTCGCTTTAAATTACTTGAAACAGCCCTTAAGGGTTGTGAAAACAGCCCATTAAAACATTATTTTTACTTTTACTTTCCAATTTTTCAATGAATTGAAAGCTTTAAGCTAAGTGTTTATAATTAGGCAATTAATTGTGAATTCTACCTGACAGCAACGTACACACAATCCAAAAACTTGGAATTCTTCCACACATTTATTTTCATACTTCAGCTTAGTCACGGAACATCTAAAACCTCTTTTAATTTACCCTAAATGCCAACGTTACTGAAGAGCAAAGGAGTAAAAAAACGAGACACCTAACACCTTAACAATAGGGGATAATGCTGGCCCTTGGCCTAGTAAACAAATCTAAAATGCATCTGGTGTTGTGTGCCGGGGTAAAACAGTGTCCCTCCTTATAGTAATCTATCATCATTTAAGAGCAAGAGCAGCCCGAAGCGGTATGTTAACAGCGAAATTGCACATGAAAGCATTGCTGAGCCTTATTGACACAATAAGCCTAGAGTCAGCCAAGACTTGGGTTATGTGTATGGTTTTGAAACAGGTGCAGATGTTTCAGGAAATCAAACTTGTTCTAAGCAATGCATACATTTGCATTCTGTCTATTTTTATTTTTTTTTAAAGATAAGGAGTTCTTGAGAATAAAGGCTGGGTTTGTTCAGGAATGAGAAACTGGATTAACTGGGGTTGGTACCTCTCAATACTTTTGAAAAGGGTAATTCTACAGTATTAACAATTTACATAATGTATTTGTAACACACTCGACAAGTTTAGTAACAACATTCTCTGATGAGTTCAGTGGGACTATTTCAATGACACAAAGCTTAGCAAGAGCACAATGTGGAATTATTTAGCATGTGAATTCCCTTTCTACAAGATTAATGTATGTATTATGACATATGGTGTTTGTCATGAAGTCCCTTGCTGTTTTCCAACTTTTCACTTGTAGTTTGCATTTCAATTTCAAATGTTTCTCTTCTCATATATTGCATATATGCATTTGGAAAATATAATATTTGTCTTTTTTTTTATAATAATTGCCAATTATGTAAGTGTGTTATCAGCATAACCAGCCAGCTACAGACTGGTGTGCACAGTGTCTTCTTTGTGAAGTTTCTGGCTTCACACAGACTATACATCCCAACCCTCACAATGTGTATGCTGCAGCCTTTCCATATACAATATCTCCTTGTGATCTGGTGAGAGTGGCCCTGGCCTGCAGGTGTTCTGTGGCAGGGATGTGTCTATTAAAGAGCATTGTGTTTTTAATAAGATGACTTGGCCCAAACTATATTAAAAGTTAGTAAGTGATAGACGTCTGCAGAACCCCGATGCTCTCAGTAAAGAATGGGGCCCCTTTGCAAACAAGGGTCTCAAAGCCAGGCGCATCTGCAGATTGGTTTTCGCTATTGCAGTCCTTGAAGAGCGTACAGGGTATTGCACTCTCAAGGGCTTACAGCTGAAGATCTTTTGATTAGAACTGAAAGGATTTCTACAATTAATAAATAACAGCATGTATTAATGGAGCCGTGTAAACAAATAACATACATTCTGAATCTACTGGTGAGTCTGAATTGTTGAAAGTCCATGTTTCCCATCCATTCTTGAAATCAGATCTGTTCTAATAAAGCAAGACAGAAATTAATTCATAGGGATAACGTATGGGACTAATATTTCCAACATGGGCTTATGCAAGGTCATATTTTCTTTGTTACCTGTATATAAAAACAGTTAAAAATGTGTGTACAATGTAGTGCAAAGTGCCCCCGTGTGTATTTTGTGTTACGTGTTGTGTGTAAATGTTGGTGTATAGTCATCGGTACACGGATATAAACGGGTCTGTGTTTCACTTGTGATTTAAAAATGTAGATTTATATTTAGGCACGGAGGGCACAAATCACTTCACGTGCTAGTTAAAATGTAATGTGTGGTCACGGAGTGCACTTAATTAATTCACGTGCAGTTGTACCGAGATTCCAATTGAATGATTGACTAGCAATCGAGTCTCGGTACAACTGCATAAAAACAGCATGTTTTCACTCACTCGGGGTGGTGTGTTCGGTGAGTGGAGAACGGGTGTGGAGAGGAGGTATAAAATATAAATATAAGAAGAAGAATAAGTGTTGTCACTCACCGTGTTTTGTTTGTCTCCGTGCACCGTTTGTTTTGTGTTAGTTCGTTTTGTTTATGTCTGTTTATTTTGGCGAAAGTGCCGTGTCCTGTGTTTTTGTTACAACCGTTTATTTTTCTGTTCTGTTTATTCATTAAATGCTGAGCGAAAGCATTCGCTCAGCTCCACCAAACTCCACCTCTCTCTGTCGTTTATTGTTCCTGCTTCTGACGTGACGTCACCGCTCAGTCGCCTTGTCACACGTGGTGTCAGAACCGGGATCTACAGCGCCCGGGACTCAGGCCAGAGCAGGAACCGCAATTTGGGGTTTAAAAAAAAAAAAACCAACAACAACAACAAAAATGGAAGACAGGATGAGGTGGAAAAGGACCGGGAAGCGAGGGACAGGGAGGAGGAGGCGTACATCAGGGCCAGGCACCCGAGGAGCTGTAGGTCACCACTGTTGTGCTGCCTCTGTAACCAGCAGCATTACTTTGCCGCCTGTCCCTTCCGCAGTTATGAGGAGGAGCCTGAGTGTCCACAGCCCAAGTGGGAGGAGCCTGAGTGTCCACAGCCCAAGCAGGAGGAGCCCGAACGTCCCACGCCTGAGTGGGAGGAGCCCGAACGTCCCACGCCTGAGTGGGAGGAGCCCGAACGTCCCACGCCTGAGTGGGAGGAGCCCGAACGTCCCACGCCTGAGTGGGAGGAGCCCGAACGTCCCACGCCTGAGTGGGAGGAGCCCGAACGTCCTACGCCTGAGTGGGAGGAGTCCGAACGTCCCACGCCTGAATGGGAGGAGTCGGTGCGCCCACAGCCCAAAAGGGAGGAGTCGGTGCGCCCACAGCCCAAAAGGGAGGAGTCGGTGCGCCCACAGCCCAAAAGGGAGGAGTCGGTGCGCCCACAGCCCAAGAGGGAGGAGTCGGTGCGCCCACGGCCCAAGAAGGGGAAGGTAGAGCGTCCACAGCCCCAGTCTCCACCAGCAGAGGGTGAATTCCTGCTGGGTCCACCTCCATTGCCATGGGAGGACTGCTTGCAGCTCCCACCTCCACCAGCAGAGGGTGAATTCCTGCTGGTCCCGCCACTTCCATCGGCAGAGCAGCAGGAGCTGCCTCTGCCTCCGCCACCTCCATCGGCAGGAGCAGAGCAGCAGGAGCTGCCTCTGCCTCCGCCACCTCCATCTGCAGGAGCAGAGCAGCAGGAGCTGCCTCTGCCTCCGCCACCTCCATCGGCAGGAGCAGAGCAGCAGGAGCTGCCTCTGCCTCCGCCAACCCCACCAGCAGAGGATGAATGCCTGCTGGTAACACTTCCCCCACCAGCAGAGGATGAATCCCTGCTGGTATCACTTCCCCCACCAGCAGAGGAGGAATGCCTGCTGGTAACACTTCCCCCACCAGCAGAGGATAAATGCCTGCTGGTATCACTTCCCCCACCAGCAGATGATGAATGCCTGCTGGTATCATTTCCCCCACCGTCACGAGGAGAGGAGCAGGAGCTGCCTCTCCCTTCACCAGAAGGACCAGGACTAGATGCTGGCGGTCCTCAGCAGCCCTTGCATAGGCTGCTGAGGGAAGCACGGGGAAGAACCGCCCGGCCACAGAGGCCGAGAAGAGGGCCAACACCCGCACTCCCAGCTTGTCCTGACTGCCTGCCTCGCCGCCCAAGGATGCCTGCCTCGCCGCCAAGGATGCCTGCCTCGCCGCCCAAGGATGCCTGCCTCGCTCGCCCAAGGATGCCTGCCTCGCCGCCTAAGGATGCTTGCCTCGCTCGCCAAGGATGCTTGCCTCGCATCGCCTAGGGTTGCCAGCCGCTCGCATCGCTTGGGTTGCCAGCCGCTCCGCATCGCCTGGGTTGCCAGCCGCCCGCATCGCCTGGGGTTGCCAGCCGCCCGCGATCGCCTGGGGTTGCCAGCCGCCCGCATCGCCTGGGGTTGCCAGCCGCTCCGCGATCGCCTGGGGTTGCCAGCCGCTCCGCGACGCCTGGGCTGCCTGTCGCTCCGCATCGCCTGGGGCTGCCTTTGCTCCACACAGGGTACAGGGTACGAGGGAGAAGTGGAGCTCCCGCTGCCGCCTCTATGGCCAGGGGCTCCTCCCGAAGTTCGCCTCCCGAGGGTCCGCTGCTGCTGCCGCCGCCTCCCGAGGGTCCGCTGCTGCTGCCGCCGCCTCCCGAGGGTCCGCTGCTGCTGCCGCCGCCTCCCGAGGGTCCGCTGCCGCCGCCTGGGGTCGCCAGGGATCCTGCTTCGCCTGGGGTAGTCGAGGGTCCTGCTTCGCCTGGGGTCGCTACACTATGGCCAGAACCCCATGAAGGGGAGCTGTCGGCCATGAAGAAAGGGGGAGGTCAGGAGACCCGCCCCTCGCAGCAGTTTCGCTGCGGAATTGGGTGGCCGGCGCCCACGGAGGGGAACTGCCGCCATGAAGAAGGGGGAGGTCAGGAGACCAGCTTCCCCGCAGCAGTTTCGCTGCCGGAGGTTGTGTGGTCGGAGCCCCACGGAGGGGAACTGCCGGCCATGAAGAAGGGGGAGGTCAGGAGACCAGCTCCCCAGCTGCACTTTCGGCAGGAGATAGTGTGGCTGAAGCCCCGAAGAGGGAGCTGCCAGCCACGAAGAATTGGGGGTGCCAGACATTTCACCATGGCCACCCCCAGAAACAACTTGCTTCCCTCTTCCGGGACTTTGGGACTGAGGGGGAGGTGGCCATTGAGGCCATGTGTGCTTTGCACAAGGGGGTATATGTGGCAAAGTGCCCCCGTGTATTTTGTGTTACGTGTTGTGTGTAAATGTTGGTGTATAGTCATCGGTACACGGGATATAAACGGGTCTGTGTTTCACTTGTGATTTAAAATGTAGATTTATATTTAGGCACGGAGGGCACAAATCACTTCACGTGCTAGTTAAAATGTAATGTGTGGTCACGGAGTGCACTTAATTAATTCACGTGCAGTTGTACCGAGATTCCAATTGAATGATTGACTAGCAATCGAGTCTCGGTACAACTGCATAAAACAGCATGTTTTCACTCACTCGGGTGGTGTGTTCGGTGAGTGGAGAACGGGTGTGGAGAGGAGGTATAAAATATAAATATAAGAAGAAGAATAAGTGTTGTCACTCACCGTGTTTTGTTTGTCTCCGTGCACCGTTTGTTTTGTGTTAGTTCGTTTTGTTTATGTCTGTTTATTTTGGCGAAAGTGCCGTGTCCTGTGTTTTTGTTACAACCGTTTATTTTTCTGTTCTGTTTATTCATTAAATGCTGAGCGAAAGCATTCGCCAGCTCCACCAAACTCCACCTCTCTCTGTCGCTTATTGTTCCTGCTTCTGAACTGTACAATACAGTTACAAACTCCTATTTGCCTTGTAAGCCATTCAAAGAACTCCACCCAAGTTCACGGTTGCCCTAAATTCAATAAGAAAATGAACTGCGTAGCATTGTATGGCTGATCTCGACTTCTTATGAGCACTTTTAATTGATAAGAGGGTGGTTTCATCAGCCAAACTGCAAGGATGAAAATGGTCTTATACCATAAGTCTGAACAGACTTTTGATAAATCATCTTCATTTAAATGAAGAGCAAGGAATTCATTTATTGTAAACCACTGTGAGTGTAATCCTAAAAACAATCATACTTTTAATGTGGTTTGTAATCCAACAAATATGTTTTAAGATAAAAGGCAAACTCCATTGAAACTCCTTAATCCTCTGTGAACAATAACTTGAAAATAAATGGAAAGCTTGTGGTTTAAAGTGAGTTACCCAATAACCAGATACTCAAAGGCTTTTGTTGACTGTTCGATCAGTTATGCCATCGAGTTTTGACAATACAACACAAGGTAATTTTATTTTCCCCATTTGTGTATCATTACAAAAAACAGGACTAAAACACACCCTTGAATACAATGCCCTCTTAAAAAAAGAAAATAAGTCGGTCATATAACAGAATAATATGTCATCTTGTCGAAACTACCAAGCATGAGTTATTCATGAATAAAACGTGCCAACCCCACAAGCTTGCATATTTGTGTAATTCCAGTTGCACCATGGGAAAAGCATGTCTCATAGCATAAAAAATAGAAAACACGTGCTGCAGCTGGGACGCATGACAGGAGATGCATTGCTAGGCAACCAATTAGCAGGTAGGCTCGCCTGGCACTGAGCTGATCAGACGGTCCGAATTGGCTGGGGGGCATGCCCAGGGAGGCTGCACACAGCTCAAAAAGGTTCTAGGCAACTGTACCGCCATCCTACACAGAGGGGCATTTTGTTTCGATCAGAGACAATGTTTCAGATCCTGCTCCATGGGATAACTCAACGGAACTCCTCAACGGCGAGACGGTACACAGTGAAGGCTCGGCCCAGCCAGGACTGTCATAAATACCCGGAGTCGCTGGGAGGCCAGGAGCAACAGCTTAGTTTAGGGGATGCTGATCCCAACCAGTATAGAAAGGGTTTCGTATGGTAGTAGGTTCCTGGAGCGGGACGTCTCTTTTAGTGAGACTAGCGCTCGCCTTGTGTGGCAAGCATTTATATTTAGCTTTGTTTTGTTTCGTTTTCTTTGGTAAATCTGACACTAGGGCCACCATTGCTGGTACCCTAGTGTCAGCACTTGTGTGTTATTAAATCTGCGTGCCTGTGCGGCGTGTCAACACCCAGTGCTCCGTGTCTGCCTCAGTATTATTGAGTGACGACCCACGCAGGTGACACTTCCCACTGTTACACCACAATATTACATTGTTCTTCTTCTTTTGAAAATGCCTTATGAATGAGGCACCAAAATAGATCCATGATAATTATTAGGACGATGTACTTTTTTGTAAATCCTTTTCTTGGAATTACATAAAACCTCTGAAAAGCCGACTGTAGTCTCAC